>SJYC01003996.1:0-27418 GCA_006408675.1 Madoqua kirkii | reverse complement strand
GCCGAAGAATTGATGCTTTTGAAGTGTGGTGTTGGAGAAGACTCTTGAGAGTCCCTTAGACTGCAAGGAGATCCAACCAATCCATTCTGAAGGAGATCAACCCTGGGATTTCTTTGGAAGGAATGATGCTAATGCTGAAACTCCAGTACTTTGGCCACCTGATGTGAAGAGTTGACTCATTGGAAAAACTCTGATGTGGGAGGGATTGGGGGAAGGAGGAGAAGGGGACAACAGAGGATGAGATGGCTGGATGGCATCATTGACTCGATGGACGTGAGTCTGAGTGAACTCTGGGAGTTGGTGATGGACAGGGAGGCCTGGCATGTTGCAATTCATGGGATCGCAAAGAGTCGGACAAAACAGCAACTGAACTGAACGAACTGAACTGAGGATGGGCTCCAGGAGTCCTGCCTTGCTGATATACCACTCCTGTGACCTCTACAAGGCAGAGAGGCCTGTGACAAGGGTGTCATCACTTCTAAATGTGTCCATGTTTCTGTATGCTAGCCATTAATGGGTATTACAATAAACCAAATCAATAAGTTCACAGTATTATTTGAAAACCAAGCTTCCTGGTAGTTGTTATACCATAGCAATAAAATAAATCTAAGATGTTAGAGCTGAATGGGCTTCCCCGGTTGCTCAGCTGGTAAAGAATCTGCCTGCAATGCAGGAGATCCCAGTTCAATTCCTGGGGTCTGGAAGATACCCTGGAGAAGGGATAGGGTACCCACTCCAGTATTCTCGGGCTTCCCTGGTGGCTCAAATGGTAATGAATCTGCCTGCAACCTGAGAGATCTGCACTTGATCCCTGGGTCAGAAGATCCCTTAGGGAAGGGCATGGCAACCTACTCCAGTATTCTTGCCTGCAGAATCTCCACAGACAGAGAAGCCTGGCAGACTACAGTCCATGTGGTTGCAAAGAGTCAGACAACTAAGCGACTAAGCACAGCACACACAGCACAGAGCTGAATACTTCTTCTTATATTGCTTTATAAAGTTTTAAACAAAATAAGCAAAAAGCATTCTAGATTTGGTGCACATTTATTTGTTTCAAAATTTTAAAATTTAAGCTTTATGTCTTTTCTGAACATGCAGAATTCAACTTGAAATGATTTAATGATATTACAGCTCAACTAAGTAAAATCTGAAGATACCTTTCATCTTATGAGTCTATTGGAAATTGCCCTCTATCCTGTAATATTGAAAAGGATATGAAAAATATTTGTATATATATATACATGCATGTGTATATATATATATATATATATATATATATAGGCTTCCCTGGTGGCTCAGATGGTAAAGAGTCTGCCTACAATGCGGGAGACACGGGTTCAATTCCTGGGTCGGGAAGACCCCCTGGAGAAGGAAATGGCAATCCACTCCAGCACTCTTGCCTGGAAAATCCCATGGACAGAGGAACAGAGGAGGAGCCTAATAGGCTACAGTCCATCTCCAGTCACTCCATTTAGAGACTCTCTAAATAGTCCCCAGTCAAGAAACATAGGTCCTAGCCAATATGCTTGCAGTACAATTTGAAATACTGTGTGTGCCTATATATATATATATATATATATATATATATAGGCTTCCCTGGTGGCTCAGATGGTAAAGAGTCTGCCTACAATGCGGGAGACACGGGTTCAATTCCTGGGTCGGGAAGACCCCCTGGAGAAGGAAATGGCAATCCACTCCAGCACTCTTGCCTGGAAAATCCCATGGACAGAGGAACAGAGGAGGAGCCTAATAGGCTACAGTCCATGGGGTTGCAAAGAGTCAGACATGACTGAGTGACTTCATTCATATATATATATATATATCTCAGTCACTTTGCTGTACACCAGAAACCAATACAATGTTGTAAGTCAACTATACTTAAAACAAAATATCCCTCTTGGTACACCCAGTACCTAGATCTTCATCTCTAATACTACTTTGCACTAAAAGGAATCAAGACTTCTTAGAGAAATGGCTGAGTTCAGAGCTGGCACAGGATATAGATGAGCTAGAACATCTTGTTAGACCAAAAGTAAGGAAGTGGTAAAAATAAATAAATAATGGAGTATGTTACAAAGACTAGGGAGACTGCTTGAAGGTATTCCACTGGTCAAGTCAAGAACAACTTAAACATAAGATAATCAAGTACACTAATGAATTATAAACAATTCAAAAATTTGAAATCAAGATTCATATCAATTATAAATAGGTAAATAAGCAAAGAGTAGAGAAGGGAATATGCTAGATTACATTAAAAGGTTGAATGCCAACTGGCAGATAAGAAGGGAATGCAAGAGGCAGAAAATCAGCATTATGTAATCATCATAGTAAAGGCTAGATCAGGCAAGAATCATCAATGAACAATATATACGGGGAGAAATTCTGATGAACAGCATATTATTTACACTGTATTCAAGGGTCTTTGGAGAATTACATGGCAACCCACTCCAGTATTCTTGCCTGGAGATTCCTGTGGACAGAGGAGCCTCGTGGGCTGCAATCCATGAGGTCGCAAAGCATCTGACACAACTAAAGTGACTTAGCATGCATGCACAAAGGGTCTTAGCATAGATCGCTTATTAGTTCCAAAGGGAAAATGACAATTATATAGTGGAGAAACTAGACAGTACATTGATTGGGTTATGAAAACTAACATCATCAATGAGGAGTATATAGGCATCATATGCCTTCAGGTGAGGTACCTTGAGAAGGCCATAAAGTCACCTAGGTATCATTCTGGCAAAGAGACTTAGAAAATATAAGCAGCATAAGTTAATATTATATAATTCCAAATTAGGAACACTCTTTAAAAATAAAAGCTTTTTTTTTTAATGAGAGATTGTAGTCTTCAAAATGTCAATAGCATAAAATCACAAAGTAAGGTAATGTAAATGTTCTGGATTTTAAAAGACTTCAGAGACTGCAAATCAAAACTACAGTGAGATACCACCTCACATCAGTTAGAATGGCAATCATCAAAAAAATTTTACAAACAGTAAATGCTGGAAAGGATGTGGAGAAAAGGGAACCCTCCTACACTGTTGGTGGGAAGGTAAATTGGTATAGCCACTATGGAGAAGAATATAGAGTTTTCTTAAGAAAACTAAAAACAGAGCTACCATCTGATCCAGTAGTCCCATTTCTGGGCATATAAACAAAGAAAAACATGGTTCAAAAGGATACATGCACCCCAGTGCTCACTGCAGTGTTGTTTACAATAGCCAAGATGTGGAAGCAAACTAAATGTTCACTGACAGATGAATGGATCCTGATGTGATACATATACACAATGGAATATTACTCGGCCATAGAATGAAATAATGCCCTTTGTTTAACAACATGGATAGAGCTGGACAGTATCATAAAAAGTGAAGTAAGTCAGAGAAAGACAAATGGCATATTATACTGCTTATATGTGGAATCTAAAAAAAAAAATGACACAAATGAATTTATTTATAAAACAGAAATGGACCCAGAGAACAAACATGGTTACCAGGGAGAAAGGGTCAGGGCAGGGGTGGATAGATTGGGAGTTTGGGACATTGTAAATTAACTATGTACTAACATAAATTTAAAAAAAAAGATTATAGAAATGTTCTGGATTTTAAAAGACTGCAAAGATATGAGAACTAAACATGATACCACAGCCCAGAATGGACCTTCAACCATAGAGGAAAAGGTATTGTATTCTAATTTCAGTTCCTAAGACTGAAATTGAAGGATGGTATATATGATAAACGCATTCTATCAGTCTTAAATTTACTGAAGCTGTTAACTGAACTGTGGTTATGGAACAGAATGTATCTATTCTTAAGAAATATCCACAGAAGTATAAGTAATAAAGGACCATGATATATATATATATAGAATATATATATATTCTATACTTTATTAGAAGTATATTACATATATATATATATATAACTCATTCTGAAGTGGTTCAAAATTTATGTGTATGCAAGTTGGATTTAGAAAAGGCAGAGGAGAGATCAAATTGCCAACATCCATTGGATCATAGAAAAAGCAAGAAAACAAAAAAACTTCCAAAAAAACATCTATTGCTTTATTGACTATGCCAAAGCCCTTGATTGTGTGGATCATAACAAACTGGAAAATTCTTAAAGACATGGGAATACTAGACCATCTTACCTGCCTCCTGAGAAATCGTATGCAGGTCAAAGAGTAGCAGCTAGAACCAGACATGGAACAACAGACTGGTTCCAAATTGGGAAAGGAGTACATCAAGGCTGCATATTGTCACGCTGCTTATTTAACTTATATGCAGAGTACATGAGACGAAATGCTGGGCTGGATGAAGCACAAGCTGGAATCAAGATTGCTGGGAGAATTATCAATAACCTCAGATAGGCAGATGATACCACTCCTATGGCAGAAAAGTGAAGAGGAATTAAAGAGCCTCTAAATGAAAATGAAAGAGAAGAGTGAAAAAGAAGGTTTAAAACTCAACATTCAAAAAACTAAGATCATGGCATTTGGTTCCATCACTTCATGGCAAATAGATGGGGAAACAATGGAAATAGTGACAGAGTTTATTTTCTTGGGCTCCAAAATCACTGCAGATGGTGACTGCAGCCATGAAATTAAAAGACACTTGCTCCTTGGAAGAAAAGCTATAGCCAACCTAGACAGCATATTAGAAAGCAGAGACATTACTTTATTGACAAACGTCCATCTAGTCAAAGCTATGGTTTTTCCAGTAGTCATGTATGGATGTGAGAGTTGGACCATAAAGAAAACTGAGCACCAAAGAACTGATGCTTTTGAACTGTGAAGTTGGAGAAGATTGTTGAGAGTCCCTTGGACTGCAAGGAGATCCAACTAGTCCATCCTAAAGGAAATCAGTCCTGAATATTCATGTTAAAGCTGAAGATCCAATACTTTGGCCACCTGATGGGAAGACCTGACTCATTAGAAAAGACCTTGATGCTGGGAAAGACTGAAGGCAGGAGGAGAAGGGGATGACAGAGGATGAGATGGTTGGATGGCATCACTGACTCAATGGACATGAGTTTGAGCAAGCTTCAGGAGTTGGTGATGGACAGGGAAGCCTGGCGTGCTGCAGTCCATGGGGTCACAAAGAGTAGGACATGACTGAATGACTGACCTGAACATGCAGAAACAGGGTGAGAGAGAACTTGGACTAGTGATTAATCAAGTGAGATCAAATAACTGTAATAAATGTATCTTTTTAACAAAGTATCAGGACGTTATTTGAACTATACTTTTTCTTGAATCTTTTGACAGATTGAAATTATTTCTAAATAGGAAGTTAAAAATAAGAAACCAGCTCTGCTGAAGCAGCATATACAAGAAGAAAAACACTGCTATTTCCCACTGGCAAATTTATTCCAGCATGTAAGGAAGTATGCTTAAAGCTATTATGTGAAAACTAGGAATTATTGTGTGCCCACATCACAGGTAAACTTGATTCCGATTAATGTAGTAAGCAGTCTTGATAGTTAACTAAACTGCCTTCAAATCAAAGGCAGTGTAGTGCAGGTCATAGGATTGGGTTAACTGTAAAAAGCCTTGTTCTTAGGTCCCTGGGTGATACCTGACACACTCAAGCACTAACGCTGTAGGCTTGGGTACAGAAGATAAGCAAAAAGTCACACAGTGGTTCCTTTGCATTTGCCCCAGCAGCCAAGTTTAAAAGGACAAACAGGCTGTACTGCAAGGCAGGTTAGATGCTTAATGTCAGAGAAGCCTTGTTAGGACCTATCTGTATGCACAGAAACGATCATGTGTTCTAAAAAGAAGAGAGTACATTTCACGAAGGGAAATGAGAATAAAAGACTGTATCCTGTTTTACCGTTCCCAGAAGACAGAGAAAAAAAACCTCTTAACAATTTAGATGTTGTCAACTTTACTGACCTATGTATTGTGTCAGTCTCAAAACCAAGGGAAAACATACAAAATATTTACATATTTCTCATCTGAGGGCACAACAGGGAAGCCAAATGGCATTAGTCTTCACTTTTAAAGGTGGTGTCTACTTTCAAATATTAATAAATTTCAGAACATCGTTAAGATGTACATCATGACTGATTCCTTGCCTCGTTTGCTCTCCACTACAGACTCTTCTTACGAAAGGCTAGTGAAAGATTTATTCCTTTCAAAAACACATTCGCTAAATAAAGCCTTCTCTTGTTTTGCTTGCTCAGAGATAATTTTTTATTTTTCTTTTCATTTCATCTTCTTAAAATATATTTCCTATACAAATGGAATTATTTAGCTGAAATTACTTGTAAAATAAATTATTTATTATAAGTGAAAAACAATTGATTTTTAGTCCTTTTCTCAATAAATTGAGATTCTTTGGCTGAGATTGATAAGCTGTTCAAACTCAGGTGGAATTTAACACGAAAAGTCTTAAATAACTGAGAGCTAAAGTTGTCAGAAAGGGGGATGAGCGATACTGACAACTGCAAGGAGGGAGATCTACCCTCTGCACCAATTCTGCATCAGTTTTGAAGTATTTCTCACTTTATAAAGCTCTTTGTTCAAAACAGAAGGCTTCTTTCTGTGTGTCATCTTCTGTTCTTTATTTTATTAATGAGAGAGAAGATGACACTTTGGTTAATTCAAGAAGCAAATATAAATGGGAAGAAAAGTTAGGGTCTTAAATTATAATCCTCTGTGTTAAAAATGGGCTTCCCTGGTGGCTCAGATGGTAAAGAATCTGCCTCCAATGCAGAAGACCCAGGTTCAATGCTTGGTTAAGAAGATCCTTCGGAGAAGGAATGTAACCCACTCCAATATTCTTGCCTGGAAAATCTCATGGACAGAGGAGTCTGGCGGGCTACTGTCCATAGGGCCGCAGAGAGCTGCACACAACTGAGCAACTAAGGCTTCCTGGCTCAGCTGGTAAAGAATCTACCTGCAATGCTGGAGACCTGGCTTTGATTCCTGAGTTGAGAAGATCCCCTAGAGAAGGGAAAGGCAACCCCCACTCCAGTATTCTGGCCTGGAGAATTTCATGGACTGCACGGTCCATGGGGTTGCAAAGAGTTGGGCATAACTGAGCGACTTTCACCAAAGACTAAAAGAGCAACTAAAAACTATTAAAAATAGATGGGGGAATTTTACGCTAGGTAAAGTCATTACATTTCTTTAGATTTGCTTATTCTTATTCAAAACTTGTGAAACAAAAGGAATTAAATTGGTGAAAGAGATTAAAACTATTTACATGAGTTTCATTTAAATAATAAGCAAATCCTCTGGAATAAGATGGATTCCTGAGCCAGAACTCCCAGCTTTGGAAACAAAGGTTACTGAGTTAATACTTTCCATTAAGTCCCAGTTTCTTAGTTTATAAAGTGACAAAAAAAACAAGTACTTGTCCCATAACCTTCTCAGAAGACTAACTGAGATAATTAACAGGGCCTGTTAAATAGTGAGTGAAAACAGATACTAGTTATTGGTGTTTTCACTACAATTATATTAACAGCATTTTGTTGACCTTACAAAAGTCATGGCATTGGATCTGCTCACAACACTTGAGCTGTCTTTTCAAGACCTCTTGTCCAATCACTATGTCCCAAGGTACAATTCTAGAGTCACTAATACCTCTGAGGATTATAAATTCACATGTCTGGTTCTTTTATTGGGATAACAAACTCTTTAAGTATAGAGACAAGATGTTTGTCTTGACTCTGGACCTTAGAACAAAGCCCAGCCTGCACTCAACTCAGAACATGTTAACATTTATTAGACACTAACCAGTGCTTTTTTTTTTTATAATTCTGTGTATTCTTGCCACCTCTTTTTAATATCTTCTACTTCTGTTGGGTCCATACCATTTCTGTCCTTTTTTGAGCCCATCTTTGCATGAAATGTTCCCTTGGTAGCTCTACTTTTCTTGAAGAGATCTCTAGTCTTTCCCATTCTATTGTTTTCCTCTATTTCTTTGCACTGATCGTTGAGGAAGGCTTTTTAATCTCTCCTTGCTATTCTTTGGAACACTGCATTCAAATGGGTATATCTTTCCTTTTCTCCTTTGCCTTTAGCTTCTCTTCTTTTCTCAGCTCTCACCATGCAAAATGCCAGGCTGGATGATGCACAAGCGGGAATGAAGATTTCTGGGAGAAATATCAATAACCTCAGATATGTAGATGACACCACCCTTATAGCAAAAAGCAAAGAAGAACTAAAGAGACTCTTGATGAAAGTGACAGAGGAGAATAAAAAAGAAGGTTTAAAACTCAACACAAAAAACTAACATCATGGCATCTGGTCCCATCACTTCACGGCAAATAGATGGGGAAAAAGTGGAAATAGTGAGAGACTTTATTTTTGGGGGCTCCCAAATCACTCTAAATGTTGAATGCAGCCATGAAATTAAAAGACGCTTGCTACTTGGAAGAAAAGCTATGACCAACCTAGACAGCATATTGAAAAGCAGAGATACTACTTTACCAACAAAGGTTCATCTAGCCAAAGCTATGGTTTTTCCAGTAGTCATGTATGGATCTGAGAGTTAGACTATAAAGAAAGCTAAGTGCTGAAGAATTGATGCTTTTGGACTGTGGTGTTGGGGAAGACTCTTGAGAGCCCCTTGTACTGCAAGGAGATCCAACCTATCAATCCTACCTCTAGGACGTAGAGAGTATTACTGTATTATCTTAATTTACAGATGAGGAGACTGAGGTACTGAGAAGCTAAAAATTTGATGAAGGTCACACAGTAAAAGATGAATCTGGTGCTTTGACACTAGCTATCTTTCCAGAGAGACTGTATGGTTATCCATTTTGCATACTGCCTCATCGGGAATGTGCAATATGTATAAACACTTGGACATACCTCTACTCTTCTTAAGCACATTATAAGATCTTAGCCAAATGGTGTGACCTACTAACCATGTGAAAATAGCTGAAGCATGTCTGTTCTTTGTTCTAAGTAGAATAAGACAAAAGGTTGCTCTACTCACTAGATTAAGTAGAATGTATTTCTTAATGCTAAATGAGAAAATCAAACCCCAAGATTTTATAAAATTGAATCTCTCACTTGATTTGAGCTAACCATCATCAGTCCAGGGATTCTCAAATTTTAACAAGCAGCAGAATTACACAAAAGACTTGTTAAAACACAGATATGGAGAGCATATGCCCAGAGTTCCTTATTCAGTATATCTGGGATAATTGGATTTCTAGTATGTTTCTCATAATGCTGACCTGGAAATCACACTGAAAAGCACTGTCCTAGAACAGAGTTCAACTTACAGTTCTATGTACTATACCTCACAGTTCCTTGACTCTTTACCTGAAGTCTCATAACATTTATTTTAAAAATTGTCATGCACAATCATACAGCTGAACATCACAGATACCTGACGATGATTTCCATTTAAAAATTCTGGAAATGGCATTTCAGGGAGTGATCTCAGCATCATAGTGGAATTGGACGCTCCTCTGTCTCACCCATTCAGTCTACTACTAGTAAAACATCCGAAACTCAACATGGGTTTCTCTGCCCAACACACCAGGACACCAGAGAGATCCACACACCTGAACATCAGAAATGGGGGTACGGGTGGTGCTAGAACACATGGAAGAGGTGGAAATGGGGGAACAGGATAGGTGGTGCCTGTGATCCCATCCCCTTTCTGTGATGGATGAGCCTGCAGCCCCAGAGAACCCAGCAGCGGCAGAAAAGGGCCCATGGGACTCCAGTTTCCCTGTCACAGCATCACCTATGGCCACAGGGAACCAGGCAGCAGTGGCGGCAGGGTTCATCCCTCCAGTCACAGCAGCGCCCACACTCCAGCCCCTGCCCCTCATCTGTAGTCCAAAGGTGACAACTCCAGACATGGCAGAGGTGCCCACAACCCTGGCTCCCCACACTACCCTCCACCACCCTCCACCACAGAGGCAGTGCCTAGGACCTAGGCAGCCCCAGATGTCACAGAGACACCCACCATCCCAGGGCGACAGGTGGCAACAGTAGCAGCAGCAAGGCACATGCAAACCTGGAGGCACCGGCAGCAACACAGGGACCCGCCACTTCCAGCAGAGGTGGTGGCGGATGGCAAGTGCCAATTTTCAAACATTGCCAGAGGCAGTTCAGGTTAGGGTGGGGGCGGGGTGCAAACTTGAGATACAGCGCCACCTACTGGAAGAAAGAAAGGCCTCTACCTACCAATTTGCTGAACTGCTAGAATCAATTTTTTTTTCTTTTTTTAAATACTTTATTCTATTTTACAAAACTGTATTGGTTTTGCCATACACTGACATGAATCAGCCACAGGTGTACACGATCTCCCAATGCCGAAGCCCCCTCCCACCTCCCACCCCACACCATCTCCCCAGATCAACACGTACACCAGCCCAAGCAACCTGTATCCTGTATTGAACATAGACTGGCGCTTCATTTCTTATATGATAGTATACATGTTTCAGTGCCATTCTCCCAAACCTTCCCACCCTCTCCCTCTCCCTCAGAAGCCAAAAGTTCTAATGAGATGGATGAAACTGGAGCCGATTATACAGAGTGAAGTTAGCCAGAAAGAAAAACGCCAATACAGTATACTGACACATAAGAACCAAATGGAAATTCTGAAACTGAAGAAGTCAATAAATGAGGTGAAGCACCCATTTTAAAAAATATTGAAAATAGAGAATACCACATGGGAGAGAGGATTAGCATGCTACAAGAGAAATCTAGAAATCACTCAGGTAGAATAGGAAAGAAAACTAAGTATTTTAAAAATAAAAAATTTCTACAAGAACTATCTGACTGAATTCAGAAAAGCAACAAGGATATTTATCTCAGAAGAAGAGAGGAGAAAGTTTATTTGAAGAAATAATACTTGAAAAGTTTCCAAATCTGGAGAAGAAACTGGATACGCAAATTCACAAAACTAAAAGAACACCTAATTATCTCAACACAAAAAGACCTTCTCTATGATACATTATATCAAAACTGTCAAAAGTCAATAATAAAGAAAGAATTTTAAAGGTAGCCAGAAAAAACGGGGATTTCCCAATGACTCAGCAGTAAAAAATCTGCTTGCAAGGCAGGAGACGCAGGAGACACGAGTTTGATCCTTGGGTCGGGAAGATCCTCTAGAGTAGGAAATGACAACCCACTCCAGATTTCCAGCCTGAAAAGTCCCACGGACAGAGAAGCCTGGTGGGCTACAGTCCAAAGGGTCACAGGAATCAAATATGACTGAGAAGTGATCGTGCATGCACAGAGAAAAAGTCGGCAGCTTACAAAGTAACCTGCATTAGGCTATAAGCAGATTTCTCAGCGGAAACTACAGCCCGGGAAAGACTGGAATAACAAATTCAATATGCTGAAAACTTAAAAATTGTCAGCCAAGAGTACTCTATCAAGCAGAGTTATCATTCAGAAAGGAAGGAGAACTAAAGGCCTTTCCAGAGAAACAAAAACTGAGGGAGTTCATCACCACTAGACTCACTTTACAAGAAATGTTGACAGGAGATCCTCTACCTGAAATAAAAAGGCAAAAATACACAAAACTTTGAGAAAGGTGATAGAATCAGAAAACTGCTACTCTATATCAGAATAGGTTGTTAAACATTTAATTATAGCATAAAGTTGAAAGAGAAAAAAGCAAAAAATAACAATAGTTACTTCAATTGGGTAACAAACTTACACCGTAAAAAAGTGATAACTTGAGACAATAAAAGCATAAAAGGGGAAAAGGAAAAGTATAGAACCCATGTAGGCAAATGGAGAAAAGATTCTATCAGCAAAAAAAAAAAAAAAAAAGACTATTTTCTCTGTAAGACCTTTTATAAAAACCTCATGGGAACCAAGAAACATAAATTAGAGCAGAGACATGAAACATAAAATAAGAGGAAATTGAGAAAAACATTTTGCAAAACCACCAAACTAAAATGGCAGACAGAAACAGAAACAGAAGGGGGGGAATTTAGGAAAAAAAAAAAAAAAAGTAAATACAGAGCAACCAGAAAACAAAAGATAGAAGACAAAAGTAAGTCCTCATTTATTAATAATCACTCTAAATGTAAATGGATTGAATCCACCAGTCAAAAGACACAGAGGAGCTAGATGAAAAGAAGACTCAACTATATGCTGCCTCCAGGAGACTCATCTCAGCATTAAAGACAAACAAAGGTTCAAAGAGATAGGATGGAAGATGAACAAACAAATGGCAGCCAAAAGAAAGTGGATGGAGCCATATTCATCAACAAAATAGGCTTCAAGCCAAAAACAGCAACAAGAGACAAAGGTAGACGTTATATAATGAAAAAAGGATCATTCCCCAAGAAGATATAACATTTATTACTATATATACCACCTAACATAACAGCACCAAAATATGTAAGGCAATTATTAACAGATATAAATGGAGAAACTTAACAGCAAGACAATAATAGCAGGGAACTTTAACACCTCATGAACACATCTGTTCATAACAATGAACAGATCATTCAGACCAAAAGTCAACAAGGAAACAGGGGCCTTAAAGAAACATTATACCATGTAAACTTAATAGATATATACAGAACATTCTGTCCAAATCAATAGAATACACATTCTTTTCAAGCACACATGGAGCATTCTTAACAACAGACCATACATTGACACATAAAACAAGTCCCAATAAGCTTAAAAAGACTGAAATCATATCAAGCATTTTTTCCAATTACATGGTATAAAATTAGAAACCAAGAAGAAGAAAGTTGAAAAATTACAAATACATAGAGACCAAACAAAATGCTGCTAAACCATTACTGGATAAACAAAGGAAAATGAGAAGTCAGAAAACTCCTGAAGACAAATAAAAATAAAAACACAACATACCCAAATCTATGGGATGCAGCATGAGCGGCTCTAAGAGGGAAGTTTAGAGCACACAGTTAGCCCAGGCGGCACTAGTGGCAAAGAACCCACCCACCAATGCAGGAGACATAAGAGAGGCAGGTTTGACCCCTGGGTTGGGAAGATGCCCTGGAGAAGGAAATGGCAACCCACCCCAGTATTCTTGCCTGGAAAATACCATGGACAGAGGAGCCTGGCGGGCTATAGTCCATGGGGTCACAAAGAGTCGGACACGACTGAAAGACTAACACTTTCTCTTCTACACTAGAAACAAACAAAAATCTCAAGTAAACAATCTAAACTTAAATCAAAAGGAAACAGAAAGAAGAAAAAACAAAGCCCAAAGTCAGTAGAGAAAAAGAAATAGTGAAAATCAAAGGAGAAATAGACTTAAAAAAAAAATAGAAAAGATTAGTGGATGTAGGAGTTGGTTCTTTGAAATGATAAACACAATTGACAAAGCTTTAACTAGACTAAGAAAAAAAAGAAAAAAGGCTCAGATAAAATCAGAAACTAACCTAGATAGCATATTGAAAAGCAGAAACATTACTTTGCCAACAAAGGTCCATCTAGTCAAGGCTATGGTTTTTCCAGTGGTCATGTATGGATGCGAGAGTTGGACTGTAAAGAAAGCTGAGCACCAAAGAATTGATGCTTCTGAACTGTGGTGTTGGAGAAGACTCTTGAGAGTCCCTTGGACTGCAAGGAGATCCAGCCAGTTCATTCTGAAGGAGATCAGCCCTGGGATTTCTTTGGAAGGAATGATGCTAAAGTTGAAACTCCAACTTTGGCAACCTCATCTGAAGAGTTGACTCATTGGAAAAGACTCTGATGCTGGGAAGGATCGGAGGCAGGAGGAGAAAGGGACGACAGAGGATGAGATGGCTGGATGGCATCACTAACTCGATGGACATGAGTCTGAGTGAACTCCGGGAGTTGGTGATGGACAGGGAGGCCTGGCATGCTGCGATTCATGGGGTCGCTAAGAGTCGGACACGACTGAGCGACTGAACTGAATTGAATCGAAATAGAAGTTATAACAGATAACATAGAAATCCAAAAGATTACAAGAGAATACTATGAACACCTCTGTGGGCTGTGCTTGTGCTGTGCTAAGTCACTTCTGTTGTTTCTGATTCTTTGTGGCCTCGTGGACTGGAGCCCACCAGGTTCCTCTGTCCATGGGATTCCCCAGGCAAAAATACTGGAGTGGGTTGCCATTCCCTCTTCCAGGGGATTGTCCCAGCCCAAGGATCAAACCCGAACCTCTTCCATCTCCTGCATTGGTACGTGGGTTCTTTACCACTAGCGCCACCTAGGAAGGCCCTGTGAAATATAAAATCAGTTCAGTTGCTCAGTCGTGTCAACTCTTTACAACCCTATAGACCGCAGCATGCCAGGCTTCCCTGTCCATCATCAGCTCTGGAAACTTGCTGAAACTCAGTCCATCAAGTCAGTGATGCCATCCAACCATCTCATCCTCTGTCATCCCCTTCTCCTCCTGCCTTCAATCTTTCCCAGCATCAGGGTCTTTTCAAATGAGTCAGTTCTTCGCATCAAGTGGCCAAAGTGCTGGAGTTTCAACTTCAGCATAAGTCCTTCCAATGAATATTCACGACTGATTTCCTCTGGATTGACTAGCTTGATCTCCTTGCAGTCCAATGGACTCTCAAGAGTCTTCTCTAACACCACAGTTCAAAAACATCAATTCTTCTGCATAAGAATGCATTCTTATGCTTTCTTTATAGTCCAACTCTCACATCTATACATGACTATTGGAAAAACCAAAACTTTGACCAGACAGATCTTTGTCAGGAAAGTAATGTCTCTGCTTTTTAATATGCTGTTTAGGTTGATCATAGCTTTTCTTCCAAGGAGTAAGCGTCTTTTAATTTCATGGCTACAGTCACATCTGCAGTGATTTTGGACCCCAGGAAAATAAAGTCTGTCAGTGTTTCCATTAATAATAATAATAAATGAACAAAACAAAAATTTAGTTTCCATTTGACACCATACAGTAGGTCCCCTTTACTCATTTTTCCCTTTCCCACCCCTACCCCTCTGGTAATCATTAATCTGCTCTTTGTATCTATCTTTGTTTTGTCTATTATTATTATATTATAATAATAAATAAATAGGAATGGGTCAGATACAACTTAGCAACTAAACAATATAACCCCTTGAGACAAGGCAAGATGCCTCCAAAGCAAAATCATGATGGAAATTAGGGAGGTCTTTCTCCCAAGCCTTAAAAAATAGCTTCCATTGTGGGAGAATGAACCATCAAGAGAAGGATATGACAGCAAAAGCTTTGGGGAGTACAGAGAAGTGCCCTGTGCCCGGTCCTGTGGAGCCAGTGAAGAAATGCTGCACAGAGCATTTAACATAGGCTGCAGACACATTCACAGATTTCCACATGCTCACACATTTTAAAAGAACCAGAAGAATGTGTACAGGGCAAAAGCACAGTGGAAAGTGGTGGGGGGTGTTATCCAAACTGACAAAGTCCTGTCTGAGATGGTTAGCAACCTGTATAGGAAATGAGAAGATACCATCAACTCCACAAATGATTTCTTGGTCAGATACACCCCACCTCAACACTTTGGACTCTGTGACCCCAACTTAAACACATTCCCCACAAGATGACAAGGAACCACAGACTGACCAAGATTAATTGCTCACACACCTAGAAATTAGTTTGTACAAATGAATTTGTGACCTGAGAATTATGTTCAATAACAACCTAGACAGGAAAGTCCTAAGCACTGATACTTAGTAAACAACTGTAAATATCATTTATCATGTCATGGGGTCTCCTAAAACGGTTTTAGGAATTTCAGGAAATATTTTTAGAAGACAAAATACTACAGGGAATCCAAAATAGTTTAGACTGTTATAGAAACCCCTACTAGATGGATTGTATTATCTGTAGTATTAGATATAGTTTTCCTCTGCTTGTCAAAAAGTCATTTTCATATATGTCAACAGTTAAGTCTTAGAAAATAACAGAAACATATCAAAAATTCTGAGGGGTTATATTTTTTAAATGTCTCTGTGCTGCTGTTATTTTATGATTCTCCATTTTCTTATATCCCATTCCAGGACAATAACAGAATATATAACAGGATGTAATTAGCATTGTACTTAGAGAATAACATATCTGAAAACTGGGTATAAAAACATATCAAGTTTTAAACATTTTCATTATTAAGGGCAGTAATCCATACTCTTTGTTAAGGCACATAGTTAAATCTTATATAAAAGAATGTAGTCTATTTAATCCTTCTCTTTTAAGGGCTATGAATTTTATTCATCACAAAATGCCACTGGCATTTAGCTTTCCCTTCTGGAATTCAAGTAGTTTTCCCTTCTAATTTTTCAGCTAATTACTATCTTCTTGCTGACTGGAGGACTAAAAATATAGCCACTACCTGGGCTCTCTGACATCCAGATAGAGACATCTTGGAAACACTGATGGGGCTGATAACAGGCCATTTTATAGGACCTTAAAAGTGACTCAAGAAGTGAACAGGGCCCATTAGACTTTCTGTCATGCATATGATGGGGAAAAATATACCACCGCGAGACCCACTCAATGGTCCCGCTGGGACAGCAGTAGCCATTGTGCGGGAGAGGACCGGGGAAGGTGGCTCCACCCTGGTGGTTATGCTCTGCTGGCTGGTGGGAGTTTCAGGTACAGTGTTCTAACAGAAGGGGCTTTGTGATAGGCTATCAGTGACAAACAAGAACGACAACATGCAGCCCGGTGGTTCTGACAAGAAGGAGAAGCTCAACAAAAGGAGAATGACCTATTTCAGTCTCCCATTTCAGTCTAACATTTACTTCCTCACACAAAGCTTACCTTGGTGTGTTGGCGTCCAAACCACATCTGAACCTGGTACAAAATGATGAGAGTCAAGCTGAGATATTTTAAATGGGTTTCTTTTCTTTGTACCCTGCTTTGAACTGCTTTTAAACTTACAGATGCTTGGCAGAAGTGTCCAAGCAAAGAAAGTGAGAAAGAGAAACATGGAAAAGTGTGTTCCCAGATTAAGGTTTTATTTTTACTTTGACATACATGGTGTGTACTCTTGTGTGTATTAAATATATCATACTGCCTGTCTTTGATATATCTATAATAACCTAATAAAATAAGCTTCCTTTTTTTCTCACCAAAAAGACTGCTTTTTCATCAAGATCTATATATAAACTCACATCAATAAATATTTATTGAGTAGCTACTACTCAATATTGGGCTTCCCAGGTGGCACTAGTGGTAAAAAAAATCCGCCTACCAACGCAAGAGACACAAGAGAGGTGTGTTCAATCCCTGGGTTCGGGAAGATCCCCTCGAGTAGGAAATGGCAACCCACTCCAGTATCCTTGCCTGGAAAATCCATGGGCAGAGGAGCCTGGTGGACTACAGTTCATAGCGCTGCAAAGAGTCTGACGGAGTAACTTAGTATACACACGCACTCAGTATTACATTATATCTTGACGGGAAAGACAGATGCAAGGTAACCAATACATGGAAGTTGAGACAGGTAGCCAAACAATTACAAAGTATGATACACTGTTATCAGTGCCCCATTCCCTATCAAGGCACTTCCACGCTTTTCCCATATTCATTAACTCAACGTTTTCTTCTCACCTCCTCACTTCTGACATATGACATCATCTATTACCTGAGAAACACCCAATTTGAGAAAAGTCATTTCACCTGTCATCATATAGAAGTTGTTTTAAAAAAAAACATAATGTGTCAGAGAAGCAGTATATGTATATGAACCCGCTCAGTCGTGTCCGATTCTTTGTGGCACTATGGACTGTAGCCTAGCAGGCTCCTCTGTCACTGGGATTTTCCAGGCAAGAATATTGGAGTGGGTTGCCATTTCCTTCTCCAAAATATTTATTGAAGTGAGTGTATATGTAGTTCTTGATGAAAAAGCACTCTTTTTCATAAGAAAAAAGGAAGCTTATTTTATTCGGTTATTATATATATATCAAAGACTAGGCAATACGATATATTTAACACACAGGGGCACACACCATGTATGTAAAAGAAAAAAATGAAACCTTTAATCTGGGAACATACTTTTCCATGTTTCTCAGTTTCTTTGTTTGGACAATTCTGCCAAGGGTGTCTGTTCAAATGGAACCTGTTGCTGCTGCTAAGTCACTTCAGTCGTGTCCGACTCTGTGCGACCCCATAGACGGAAGCCCACCAGGCTCCCCTGTCCCTGGGGTTCTCCAGGCAAAAACACTGGAGTGGGTTGCCATTGCCTCTTCCGTCAAATGAAACCTAATAGACCTTAATGGAAACCAGAGCTAGTCCTCAGATTTAAAGTTAAAACTCGAATTCAGAGCTATACCAACATGTGATCATTCTCTGGTCTTCCTCCTAATTTCTCCCATGACTTAGTCCAACTTTTATTTCATTTTTATAGTCTCCTGAAAGGGAAAATAAAGAAAATGAGCGAATTTTAGCCATGCTCTATATGCCAAGCCCTGTGCTAGCACTTTAGATAGTATGTCTCATTTAATCCTCAGCACACCCCTCTGTGATCTTCATACAGACAGGGACACTGAGGCTCAGCAAGACCTCACAGACAGATGGGATTCAAACATATGTCTGCCTGAATAGAATGTTCTCTATGGATGACACCAATACTCTATCAGCTACTGATACTCTATCAGCTACTTCCATTGTGCAAAGCACAGGAAAGGAGTCTGAAAGATGGTAGGTGCTAATGAATTAATTACATTAAATATTTCATACTTTTATTATTGACCTATGTTCAAAAGTCCCTTTTTAAAAAAATCAGTCCTGAAAAAGTATCAATCTATTATCCTACATCACTCCTTGCTTTCACTGTTAAATTTTATTTTCAAATAATTTATAGGCATTTTAATGTACAGTTTTAGGTTTAGAGAATAATTAAGCAGATAATATCTAACATTCCATATAGCAACTCCCTACCTCCTACTCCTACACACAATTTCCTTTATTATTAACATCTTGCTTTAGTGTAGTTGATTTGTTAAAATTGATGAAGCAATACTGATACATTATTATTAACTACAGTCCATAGTTTAGTGTCACTCTTGGTGCTGTACAGTTTGATGGGTTTTAACATGTATTCATCATTATATTGCATTAACATATAGAACAGTTCTAGTATCCTAAGAGTCCCTAAAAAGCCCTAAAAAGGGCTTCACGTACTCAGCCCTTCCAGCCCTTCCTCCCCTTCATCCCCATAAGCCCCTGGCATTCACAGATCTTTTTACTGTCTCTATACTTTTGTGTTTTCCAAAATGTCATATAGCTGGAATCATGCCATATCTACCCTTTCCAGACTCATTTCTTCCACTAAGCAATAAGCATTTAAGGTTTTGCCTTAGAATCCTTATGAAAAGTCTTTTCAGGACCTGATAGCTCATTTTTTATTGCTCTAAATATCATTTGTTTCAACACAAAATTGTAGCACCTACAATATGTCAGGTCCCATGATGAGTACTGAGAACATAGAGATGGACAGAGCATAACCCTAACTGTCAAGGATCTTATTGTCTAGCATCAGGAGAAAGGGACTTAAACACAAAAAATAATAACATCCTGTAGGTATTATAATAGAACTCTGTAGGTACAAAAGAAGGGCAAAATGGGTAGAATTCAGATTTACTCCTGGTATAGTCAGGAGTGGGCTTCCCAGGTGGGGCTAGAGGTAAAGAACCCGCCTGCCAGTGCAGGAGACTCGGGCTTGATCCCTGGGTGGGGAAACTCCCCTGGAGGAGGGTATGGCAACCCACTCCAGTACTTTTGCCTGGAGGATGCCATGGGGAGAGGAGCCTGAAGGGCTGTGGTCCATGGGGTCACCAAGAGTCGGACACGACTGAAGCAACTTAGCACATACGCACGCATGCAGAGTCAGAAATGGCTCCCCACAGCACTCCTGTTTGAACTGAGGGACCCGCGAGAGCCAGGCCAGAGCAGCGGAAGCCTGGGGTGGGAAGTGTTAGGCGGGGCAGCAGGATATTTTACGCTGAGAGTGGCAAGAAGCCCAGCCAGGAGCTAGCAGAATGGACGTGAGCACACTGACCGCTCAGGTCCCATCCAGGCCGCATCCTCTCTCAGCTCCTTGTGTCTCTTCTCAAATGTCACCTCATCCTCTGAGCATCCTACCCAGAACACTCTAGAGGAAAAAGCACACTGCCTCATACCCTTTTCTCTTTATCCTCCTTCTTTTTCTCCACAGCAATTCTCAGCTTTAATATGTTACATATTTATTTTAATACGTGTGGTCTGCCTCCTCTCACCAGAACACGTGGCCCTAGGAGCAGGGACTTTAACTTTGTTCATACCTGGCCCACAGTAGGCCTGTGACAAGCCTTTATTAAGTGAATGAATGCATGGTGCTGTTTTATCTGTGCCTGAGATGCTTCCTACAGGGAAAAATGCTATAAAAGAATGTATAACGCTTATGGGTAAACAAGGGAACACTCTAACCCTAATTTACATATTTCCCACAACAGCAACTGAATCCATAATACTCTAATTCCCTGACTTCTATATTGCTTGATTTCTTTACATTTTATTGGGGAACAGGAAAAGGAATCTCAAGAGCTTTCAAAAATATCAGATAACTTTACTGACCTTCACATACTATAACTCTGACAGAACATTTCTCTAATACTAATTCAAGACCTGCTCTGCAACGAGGATCTATTAAGCTAAATACTTAGATAATTACTCCCAAGAACAGCTGACTATTGGCACCGAATATATTTCTATACAGCACATCGTATGACTTTCAGGGCGCAACCTTTTTAAATTCTCTCTTTTGTGGTTGGGTCTTGAGGGCTCCAGCTAGCACACTCTCCCCTGGGAATGCTGTCTTGGAGGAGAAGGAGTGAGGAACCAGCATGCCCTGAGTCTACCGTGTGCAGCACGCTTCAAATAGCACCGCTCCCTTACATGGCTAAGGGCTTCCTGGTGGCTCAGCTGGTAAAGAATCTGCCCACATGCAGGAAACCTGGGCTCGATTCCTGGGTTGGGAAGATCCTCTGGTGAAGGGAACAGCTATCCACTCCAGTATTCTTGGGCTTCCCTGGTGACTCAGATGGTAAAGAATCCACCTGCAATGTGGGAGACCTGGGTTCGATCCCTGGGTTGGAAAGATCCTCTGGAGAAGGGAACGGCTACCCACTCCACTAGTCTTGCCTGGACAATTCCATGGACAGAGGAGCCTGGCGGGCTACAGTGCATGAGGTCACAAATTTCGGACACGACTGAGCAACTTTCACTTACATGGCTAAAGCCTGAGCACCGGTTCAACAATGAAAACAATG
This sequence comes from Madoqua kirkii, assembly GCA_006408675.1. NCBI lineage: Eukaryota > Metazoa > Chordata > Mammalia > Artiodactyla > Bovidae > Madoqua > Madoqua kirkii. Next base: position 6,235 of record SJYC01003996.1, on the reverse strand, counting down.
AGGAAGAGATGATTCTGTTGTGTGGCCACAGTGACTGTTTCAGTTTTGGACAGAGTTGCTCCAGGTGTTACTTCCCCAGGAAGTGTTTTATGAAGATCATTGGCTTTCTTAATCCCATGCCCTCTCTGTTCTTAGATCTTTTCTCCCATCTTTTCCAACCTCATTCTCATTCATCCATGTTCAATGCCATAACTCTGGACCTCGATATCACTAATAAATATACCACAGCAAAAATGTCTCAATGTCAAGCTCTCACCTTTTTCACATGTATCTCTTCCCTGCTCTCCTCATATTCAGTGCCAGCAATTATTCATTTGAGTGGAGGGAAGTGAAGTGTTTTCCAGTTCCATCATCTCACATCCCCATTTCTTACTTCTCCCAGGCTAGATTCCATGGATAAGTATTACAGTCAATTTGCCTGTAACTCTTTTGTCCCTCTTTCTCATTTAATTATACCTCAACTATGATTAAACTCAACTGCCCACTTTCTCTGCCTCTTTGCCGTACTGGCTGAATGTTCCTTGAGAAAATCAAGCATCACTAAATTTATGAGTAATAATTGAAGAAGAGCACTTAACGAGTGCCCAGGAAGCCTTCTGCATTTCCCATTAACTGAAACAAGTTTCAGATCTTTCTCTTTAAATCTTCAAAAGCCACTCCCCTCCAGAGCTCTTGAACTCACCTCATTATTCTCTAAGAAAAGGGTTGCAATCAGATGGGAACTCCTTCAACTTCCCACCACCAACTTTATTAACTTATCTGCATCTACATTCACATTCTCTGCCTTCCTCTAATTACAATGCAAAAAGAAATTTCCCAGTGCCTAAAGATGTCAGCCCTTCCCCTTACTTTCTGGATTTCATCTCCTCTTCCCATGTTCAAGAAATTCAAGTCTGCAATTATCCTATGACTCTTCATGTATCATTAGACACTCGCTGTTTACTGGATTATTCCAAGAAACATAAACATACAAATTATCCATTAGGAAAAAAATACTCTTTTGATCTCAAATTACCTTTATTACTTCATTTTTCTCCCTCTTTCAGAGCAAAACATATTGAGATGCCTACTGACTTCTTTTTATCATCTCACCTTATATCCTCAACCCACCACAGTCAAGTCTATCTCCCCTCTAACCACTGAAATTGTACTTGTCAAGGTCAAAATAATGTTCGTGGTGTAAAACTGTGATCTGCTGAGATCTCATCCAGTCCCATGACACTATTATCTGTGTGCTCGTGATTCTCCATTTTAAAGTCTCCAGCTCTGAACTCTCCCTCTGAGTCTCTAAACTTGCTTCTCTCCTTTGCTTCTCCAGCTAATAAAGAGTGTCACCTTCCAACCATTTGTTCAAGCAAAATTCCTAGGAGACATCCTTGACTCTTCTTTATCCCATATACTTCCTACCTTACCTACACACATACTCCCTAAACAAGCACCAAGTTTGGCCATCATTTGCTGTAGACTGCAGTAGCTTCTAACCATTTGCTTCTTTTTTAGAGCTTTCAAAATCTTTTCTTCATACAGAAATCCAAGTGAACTTTCTCCAATGTTAATAATATAACATTAAGTCCCTTAATATTCACCAATGGCTTCCCTTTCCACTTAGAATCAATTGTAAACACATTTTTGTTTTGCTGATACGGCCTTTTATGATCTATCCAGGCGTATAATTCCAATCCCAGCCCATCCCACTCCTACTCCTCTCAATAAATAAACCCCCAGAGTCAGTACTCCTGCTAACACAGTACTGAAAACAAAGCTAAATGCAATCATTTTGCCTTAGCAATTTAGTCAATGTCAAGTTGATTTCAAAAATACTTTAGTCTATGTTTTTGCCTCAATATCTGCTATATGCTCCACTCACTGAATGACCACTTTAATATTCTCTGCATTGAATAGTAAGAAGTACAGTGAAGAATTAGTACAACATTATAATACTCCAAACACTGAAAATAGAAAAAAAAAAAACTGAGGAAAGTCCAAAGAGAATTACTAAGAAATAACTACAAGCTACCTTTACATTTCAAATACTATACTCCAGAGAATAATGATATTAAACACAAAATTAGACTAATAATGACTGTACACAATAAAAATTTGACCTTTAGATCTTGCTTTGAAAATTAAATTTGCTAGAAAGTTATTGAATACAGAATAAAGTTCATTAAAGTTATTACAACTAATATCACTTGATACAGTTCACAACATTATGAACGTATTCAGTTCAGTACAGTTCAGTCACTCAGTAGTGTCTGACTATTTGCAACCCCATGAATCGCAGCATGCCAGGCCTCCCTGACCATCACCAGCTCCCGTAGTTCACTCATGTCCACCGAGTCAGTGATGCCATCCAGCCATCTCATCCTCTGTCGTCCCCTTCTCCTCCTGTCCCCAATCCCTCCAAGCATCAGAGTCTTTTCCAATGAGTCAACTCTTCAGATGAGGTGGCCAAAGTACTGGAGTTTCAGCCTTACCCTCATTCCTTCCAAAGAAATCCCAGGGCTGATCTCTTTCAGAATAGACTGGTTGGATTTCCTTGCAGTCCAAAGGACTCTCAGGAGTCGTTTCCAACACCACAATTCAAAAGCATCAATTCTTCAGCACTCAGCCTTCTTCACAGTCCAACTCTCACATATCCACACATGACCACAGGAAAAACCATAGCCTGGACTAGACGGACCATAGTTGGCAAAGTAATGTCTCTGCTTTTGAATACACTATCTAGGCTGGTCATAACTTTCCTTCCAAGGAGTAAGCGTCTTTTAATTTCATGGCTGCAGTCACCATCTGCAGTAATTTTAGAGCCCAAAAAAGTAAAGTCTGACACTGTTTCCACTGTTTCTCCATCTATTTCTCATGAAGTGATGGGACCAGATGCCATGATCTTTGTTTTCTGAATGTTGAGCTTTAAGCCAACTTTTCCACTCTCCTGTTTCACTTTCATCAAGAGGCTTTTTAGTATCATTCCCTCCAAAGAAATCCCAGGGTTGATCTCCTTCAGAATGGATTGGTTGGATCTCCTTGCAGTCCAAGGGATTCTCAAGAGTCTTCTCCAACACCACAGTTCAAAAGCATAAATTCTTCGGTGCTCAGCTTTCTTCACAGTCCAACTCTCACATCCATACTTGACCACTGGAAAAACCATAGCCTTGACTAGACGGACCTTTGTTGGCAAAGTAATGTCTCTGCTTTTAAAAATCGTATCTAGGTTGGTCATAAATTTTCTTCCAAAGAGTAAGCGTCTTTAAATTTCATGGCTGCAGTCACCATCTGCAGTGATTTTGGAGCCCCCCAAAATAAAGTCTTACATTGTTTCCACTGTTTCCCCATCTATTTCCCAGGAAGTGATGGGACCAGATGCCATGATCTTCGTTTTCTGAATGTTGAGCTTTAAGCCAACTTTTTCACTTTACTCTTTCACTTTCATCAAGAGGCTTTTTAGTTCCTCTTCACTTTCTGCCATAAGGGTGGTGTCATCTGCGTATCTGAGGTTATTGATATTTCTCCGGGCAATCTTGATTCAAGCTTGTGCTTCTTCCAGCCCAGCATTTCTCATGATGTACTCTAGATGCATATTAAAAAGCAGAGACATTACTTTGCCTACAAGGTCCATCTAGTCAAAGCTATGGTTTTTCCAGTAGTCATGTATGGACGTGAGAATTGAACTATAAAGAAAGCTGAACGTCAAAGAATTGATGCTTATGAACTGTGGTATTGAAGAAGACTCTTGAGAGTCCCTTGGACTGCAAGGAGATCCAACCAGTCAATCCTAAAGGAAATCTGTCATGAATATTCACTGGAAGAACTGATGCTCAAGCTGAAGTTCCAATACTTTGGCCACTTGATGGGAAGAGCTGACTCATTAGAAAAGACCCTGATGCTGGGAAAGATTAAAGGTAGGAGGAGAAAGGGACCAAAGAGGGTGAGATGGTTAGATGGCATCACCGACTCAATGGACATGAGTTTGAGCAAGCTCTGGGAGATGGTGAAGGAATGGGAAGCTTGGCTTGCTGCAGTCCATGGGGTCGCAAAGAGTCGGACAAGACTGAGTGACTGAACAACAGTGACAACAATAACAACTACAGAAACAACAACAAGGTCATTACTGAGAAGTTCAAGCCATTCTCATTCCTGTTTACTTGTATATGATCTTTTATTCTCTCTTCTGAAGACTTAAAGGATTTTCACATTATTCCCAATGATCAGTAATTATAGGATACTGTCCTTGGAGTGAGACATCTGAAATTAATAGTGCTAATCATTTGGTGAGTCTTTTAAAGCTATAGATTTGGGTCCTTCAGCTCCACTGAAGTGAAGTGAAGTGAAGTGAAAGTTGCTCAATCATGTCCAACTCTTTGTGACCCCATGGCTCACCAGGCTCCTCTGTCCGTGGAATTCTCCAGGCCAGAATACTGGAATGGGTAGCCTTTCCATTCTCCAGGGGATCTTCCTAATCCGAGGGATCAAAATCAGATCTCCTGCATTACAGGCAGATTCTTTACCAGCTAGCTACCAGGGAAGCCCTGAACTCCGCTAGTTATCTTGAATTATTTCTTAGATTATCATTCTTTAATTTTTTTCTTTTCTTCTCTTTCTGGCACTTAGAATGATCAGATTCCATAATCTGGACTAATACTCTGATTTTCTTATCTTTTGTATTTTTCATCTTTCCCTTGTTCCCCTGATCTCTTTTTTTCATACTTTCTGGGGAGACTATTTCCTAACCTTTCTATTTAATTAAAACTTTTTCAATGTATAGATTTTAAGAGCTGTTTCTTGTTCCTAGATTATCTGTTTTTGAAGCATTGTTTTTAAGGATACACCTTCTAGCTAAGGTTATTCTCTTTGTAAGTTTTTATCTCTTCCCTGTATTGTTTATCCTCTTTTCCCTTTCCACTCTTTGAATTTTTCTGTTGTTTCTCCCTTTCTTTTCATGTTTGCTTGTTGTGATTCTCTCTTCCATGTTGTTGTCTTCCAGACTTAGCTGTTAAAAATCTGATAAAGCATTCATTTATATTTAAGGATGGAATCCCAAGCAGTTGGTTGGAAGTTTGTTTGTAGCCACTTCTCCTATGAAATCTTTCATGATTCCTCTAACCTCTGCACTTTTAGTCTTTTAATCCCCAAAGCACTCTGAATCTCTCTTATGGCATTCACTTTCTGCTTTATATCAGTTACCTCTAACCTAGTCTTATACATGTAAACTCTTCTATGAGATATGGATTCATTCTCCTGGGATAAGTTGCATGAAACCAGCCTGGATAACTTTGGAACATTTTCTTTCTTCTATTTCACTGTCAATGCTATTTATCATTGTTAATTCTTGTTAATCAGGAACATGGTTGAAATTCTTGGATTAACTTTGCACAATCTGGGAAAAACAGCCATAGAATTGTTTGACAAATTTAATAAATAAAAATTATCTCTCTGTATTTTATTTTTGTATTTTCATTGATTTGTGGGCAGCACGGTTATCTTCCAAGGTGTTGGGTCTGTCAGTCATCAGGGAGATGATGCCCCAAACACTCACAAAAAATAGCTTGTGAAAAACGGGAGTGATTTGTAAACATCTACTGAATCAAAGAGTGATGTGTAATAAATGGCTCTCAACTCAAGCTAAAGTATGATTAGAAAAGGAATATTTCTTTTAAAGATGGTGAAGGGCTTCTAAGAAGTATAGTGAAAGTGAATACATTTTTGTCAACTTCCTTAGCAATAGTCATTGTTTAATTAACTATCAAGAATATATAGTTTTTAAGAAGATAAGAATTATTTTAGTGCTAATAGATTATGTCTCTGTTATGAACTAAAAAGAACATTTACCTTGAAACATTGCCATATAATTATATATCATGAAACAATTGCTAGTGTGCAAAATGATGATTAAAAAAAAAATCAAGTCAACTGATATAAAAGGCTGTGGTCCTAGTGTGATTAGATTGACTAGTTTTCTGTGAGTGTGGTTTCAGTGTATCTGCCCTCTGAGGTCCTCTTGCAACACCTACCATCTTACTTGGGTTTCTCTTACCTTGGGCGTGGGGTATCTCTTCACACTGATCCAGCAAAGCACAGCCACTGCTCCTTACCTTGAACGAGGGGTATCTCCTTACTGCTGCTGTTCCGAACCTTCAATGTGAGATAGCTCCTCTAAGCCCTCAGTCTAATCACACTAGGACCACAGCTTTGTCTAACTCAGTGAAACCAAGCCATACCTGCGGGGCAACCCAAGACA
>SJYC01003995.1:0-16217 GCA_006408675.1 Madoqua kirkii | reverse complement strand
CCATTTTGTTGTTTTCCTCTATTTCTTTGCATTGATCACTGAAGAAGGCTTTCTTATCTCTTCTTGCTATTCTTTGGAACTCTGCATTCAGATGATCATATCTTTCCTTTTCTCCTTTGCTTTTCACCTCTCTTCTTTTCACAGCCATTTGTAAGGGCTCCCCAGGCAGCCATTTTGCTTCTTTGCATTTCTTTTCCATGGGGATGGTCTTGATCCCTGTCTCCCTTCTGACAATGTCATGAACCTCATTCCATAGTTCATCAGGCACTCTCTATCGGATCTAGGCCCTTATATCTATTTCTCACTTCCACTGTATAATCATAAGGGATTTGATTTAGGTCATACCTGAATAGTCTAGCAGTTTTCTCTACTTTCTTCAATTTAAGTCTGAATTTGGTAATAAGGAGTTCATGATCTGAGCCACAGTCAGCTCCTGGTCTTGTTTTTGGTGACTGTATAGAGCTTCTCCATCTTTGGCTGCAAAGAATAGAATCAATCTGATTTTGGTGTTGACCATCTGGTGATGTCCATGTGTAGAGCCTTCTCTTGCATTGTTGGAAGAGGGTGTTTGCTTTGACCAGTGCATTTTCTTGGCAAAACTCTGTTAGTGTTTGCTCTGCTTCATTCCACATTCCAAGGCCAAATTTGCCTGTTACTCCAGGTGTTTCTGGACTGCCTACTTTTGCATTCCAGTCCCCTATAATGAAAAGGACATCTTTTTTGGGTGTTAGTTCTAAAAGGTCTTGTAGGTCTTCATAGAACCGTTCAACTTCAGTTTCTTCAGCGTTACTGGTTGGGGCATAGACTTGGATAACTGTGATATTGAATGGTTTGCCTTGGAAATGAACAGAGATCATTCTGTCATTTTTGAGATTGCATCCAAGTACTGCATTTTAGACTCTTTTGTTGACCATGATGGCTACTCCATTTCTTCTGAGGGATTCCTGCTTGCAGTGGTAGATATAATGGTCATCTGAGTTAAATTCACCCATTCCAGTCCATTTTAGTTCTCTGATTCCTAGAATGTCAACATTCACTCTTGCCATCTCTTGTTTGACCACTTCCAATTTGCCCTGATTCATGGACCTGACATCAACTCACTACATTTTCCCTAAAATCTCTTTCTGTTTCTTCTTGGCTGCTCACAGCATGACATACTAAGTTTAAGCAAAAATCTTAGTAGTCATTCTAGACTCTGATTATACTCAACAGCTCATTAGTCATCAAGTCCCGTATTTTCTACCATCTTAATCATTTTCAAATTTGTATACTATTTTGATTTTACTATCTCTCTATTCCATCTCTTCTTATTCTAATCATTGCATATCCCTAACTAACCTCTTTACCCTTCCTCTCATCAAATTCCCATCTCCATCAACCTATTATTCACTCTGATGGTAGATGGATTATTCTATAATTCAGTTTCAATTATGTTACTCTTCAACTCAGATTCCTTTAGTAATGTCTTTAAAATTTTAAAAATATAATTTAGACTACGTAGCTTGACCTAAATTGACCTTATAATCTTGTTCCTTGCCTTTAGACTGCTTTTTGCCTTATCTGGACTATAATTTCCCAACTTTATCATTTTAGCTCACTTAATAGTTATCTGAAATTTTACCTCCCAAGGATATCTTCCTTATGGTCCACTCCCCAAATGTCCTAGGATTCATCTGCCATCACTTGAACTAGCTGCTTATTATTTTTACCAGTATGTCCTCCCAATATAGATTCTCTGAAATCAGGGTCATTTTGTTGTTGATACTTTACATGTCCAAGATATGACACCTAAAAGGTCTAAAAAATATTTAATACATTAATGAGACAGAGGCATCTTCCTCTTTCTCTCCTTTTCTTTCTTTCTTTCCTTTTCTCTCATTCTTTAATCGTATCTCTGGAGAATACAATTCATAGCCTGATGGAAGTGTCAGGCATGGGGAAATAATTATAAAACAATGTAATAAGTGCTAAAAGAAGATGAAGTGACAGTTTTATAGAATTTTTGACATGTTTTCTATGTCAAAACATAATTTCCTGTAATTAGAAAGTAACAATCTTCAGTTCAGGAGAGATATTCCTCAGTTTTTTGTTTATAGACATAAAGAACAAAGTTGGAATATTTTAATTTAAATTTATTTATTTTAATTAGAGGCTAATTACCTTACAATATTGTATTGGTTTTGCCATACATCAACATGAATCCACCACAGATGTACATGTGTTCCCCATGCTGAACCCCCCTCCCATCTCCCTCTCCATACCATCCGTCTGGGTCATCCCAGTACACCAGTCAAAAGGCTAAAAAAAAAAAAAAAAAAGAACAAAGTTGGCCTCTTCTTTCCTTCTCTATTTTCCTTCTCATAAGCAAAGGCAATAATTTATTTTAAACATGGATATTATTAGTTCTTGGCAATTTTTCAATCTGCATTAATGTTACATACCTCATTGCAGCTAAGCTTAGAGGTAAATCTCCAAAAGTTATATTTTTAAGCTTTACATTCCCATTTTGATAATTCACTTTCAAGACCAGAGTTCACTCACAGTCCCAGTGTGTTCTTATTCAATTTGGGAAGTGTTCTTTTGGTTATATGGGTGCCAAGGTATCGATTCAATTCCCCCCTGGTAAAATTCATAATGTTCCTTCAATATGCACTATGATATTTAATACACCCCCAAATCCCTATAAGGTATAAATTACTATCTCTTCTAAACATATAAGAAAAATGGAGTCAAGACAGACAAACAGGTTTACCACTAGTGAGTAACAAACCAGAATCCAAACCTAGATCATGGAATTCCAACTCCAGTGTTTTCTCTACATCTTGTTGTGTGCATTATCAATGCATCTTATCAGTGAATGTGATAGCCAATGCATTTTCACTATTATAAATTCACTGCCACAACAAACTAAACAATTAAAAGAGCACCCTGCTTGCTAATTGACCTAAATTTCATTCTTTGTAGGTGTTATTCGGTCACTCACTCATGTCCAACTTTTTGCAACCCTGTGGACTGCAGCATGCCAGGCTTCTCTGTCCTTCACCATCTCCTGGAGCTGGCTCAAACTCATGTCCATTGAGTCTGTGATGCCATTCAACCATCTCATCCTCTGTCATCCCCTTCTCTTCCTGCCTTCAATCCTTCCCAGCATTAGTGTCTTTTTGAATGAGTCAGCTCTTTGAATAAGGTGGCCAAAGTATTGGAGCGAATATTCAGAAGGACTGATTTCTTCTAGGATTGACTAGTTTGATCTCCTTGCAGTTCAAGGGATTCTCAACAGTCTTCTCCAACACCACAGTTCAAAAGCATCACTTTTTGATGCTCAGCCTTCGTTATGGTCCAACTCTCACATCTGTACATGACTACTGGAAAAACCATAGCTTTGACTATATGGATCTTTGTTGGCAAAGTGATGTCTCTGCTTTTTAATATACTGTCTAGGTTGGTCATAGTTTTTCTTCCAAGGAGCAAGCGTCTTTTAATTTCATGGCTGCAGTCAGTCACCCATCTTCAGTGATTTTGGAGCCCAAGAAAATAGAGTGTGTCACTATTTCCACTGTTTCCCCATCTATTCGGCATAAAGCGATGGGAGTGGATGCCATGATCTTAGTTTTTTGAGTGGATGCCATGATCTTAGTTTTTTGATTGTTGAGTTTTAAGCCAACTCTTTCACTCTCTTCTTTTACCTTCATCAAGAGGCTCTTTACTTCCTCTTCGCTTTCTGTCATAATTTAATTCTTTATATAAAATATTACTAAATGTCTCTTCAACAAGGCAAAGACCATTTTTCATAGCCTAGTTAAAGATATTTACATTTATCTTAACATGACCCCTGTATCTGTCTGGTTGAACTTTTGTACTTACAGATGCATGATAAAAATACAAATGATTAAAACATAAATGCCACAATAATAAAAATCTGTTGGTCAATAAGAAAGAGGCTTGACTGCATCCATAATCTTGTTCAAAAACATACAGGCTTATTTTTTGTTACTGTTGAAACTTATCTCAGTAATTGAGTTTTTTTCTGTAAGCTGTCAACATTTATTCTGAACTGTGAATTACAACTGAAATCTTTGTAGCAAGTAAACAGAGGAGACACTGTCTAAATTGAGACAGGATAGAGGGATAGAAAAGGAAAAATGGGCTGAAAAATTAGATATATTAGATCAAACAGAAGAAAGTATATTTTATCCCATATTTTGAATTGCTATAACAGAGTTATTCCCTTTGTGATCCTTTGTTTCTTTTCTTTCTTCCCGGTATTCAATCACATTTTCAATACAAATCATCGTATTATTTTCAGAAACACTTTGTGTCCCTTGGTGGATTTATTCAGCTAATTAATGTTAAGAAAAGAATTACTGAAAGCAAATATTGCAAGAAATAATTTCCAAAATGAAATTTATACACTTGAAAGCTGATTCCTACAAAAATGATTTGGCTCTATAAAAAAAGAAGCAATCCATCAGCTCCATAGACCCAGATATGGGCCTGATAGGATTTCTTTTTCAGAGGAAATTACTGCTATGACTGATTCTTGTTAACCCTAGGGGAAAAAAAAATCCAGTGGCAAGATCTAATCCGAGACTGAAACAGAATGTTCTATTGTCTGAAATGATTGTCTTTGTGTAGTAGTTGAAAGACAAATTAAACATTAAACTCAAGTGAAATATTCATTTTCCCTCTACTTCACAGGCAACCTCACTTTAACTGAATTACTACTATGTGCCTTTGCCCCTGGACTCCTCTCACATCCTGATAATTAAATTTATACCTGATACTTCATTTTAATTCAGACTCTCACTGGAAGCCTGTCTGCTGGTGAGTGTTAATGTGCCCTGCCCCAGTACACTTGCCTAGCTGTGTTCACTGCCTCAACCATTCCCTTAAACCATCCCATGCTGCTAAGGACTGTGCCAGACACAAATTCCTGTCCTGTATTCCTTTCAAGGTAGTTTTTTCTTGAGAGCTATTACCAACACCACTTCCACCCTCCCAGTTCCTCATCCAGTAACATGACATTAACAATAGTACCTATTTCCTACTGCTATTACGAGAATTAACTGAGCAAGTAAAGTACTTAAAACAGTATCTTTCTTGGAGTTAGATCTCCACAAGTATTACTCCTTATAATCAATAAGGTTATTGTTTTCATGATTATTATTTTCATTTAAATGAAAAATATTTCAACATATTATTTAGTTTGTAGATACTATGAAGGCACAATATGGATTCTTGGATAATAATTTTCAAAAAATATTTTTGTCTAAATTGAGACAGGATAGAGGGATAGAAAAGGAAAAATGGGCTGAAAAATTAGATATATTAGATCAAACAGAAGAAAGTATATTTTATCCCATATTTTGAATTGCTATAACAGAGTTATTCCCTTTGTGATCCTTTGTTTCTTTTCTTTCTTCCCGGTATTCAATCACATTTTCAATACAAATCATCGTATTATTTTGCAGAAACACTTTGTGTCCCTTGGTGGATTTATTCAGCTAATTAATGTTAAGAAAAGAATTACTGAAAGCAAATATTGCAAGAAATAATTTCCAAAATGAAATTTATACACTTGAAAGCTGATTCCTACAAAAATGATTTGGCTCTATAAAAAAAGAAGCAATCCATCAGCTCCATAGACCCAGATATGGGCCTGATAGGATTTCTTTTTCAGAGGAAATTACTGCTATGACTGATTCTTGTTAACCCTAGGGGAAAAAAAAATCCAGTGGCAAGATCTAATCCGAGACTGAAACAGAATGTTCTATTGTCTGAAATGATTGTCTTTGTGTAGTAGTTGAAAGACAAATTAAACATTAAACTCAAGTGAAATATTCATTTTCCCTCTACTTCACAGGCAACCTCACTTTAACTGAATTACTACTATGTGCCTTTGCCCCTGGACTCCTCTCACATCCTGATAATTAAATTTATACCTGATACTTCATTTTAATTCAGACTCTCACTGGAAGCCTGTCTGCTGGTGAGTGTTAATGTGCCCTGCCCCAGTACACTTGCCTAGCTGTGTTCACTGCCTCAACCATTCCCTTAAACCATCCCATGCTGCTAAGGACTGTGCCAGACACAAATTCCTGTCCTGTATTCCTTTCAAGGTAGTTTTTTCTTGAGAGCTATTACCAACACCACTTCCACCCTCCCAGTTCCTCATCCAGTAACATGACATTAACAATAGTACCTATTTCCTACTGCTATTACGAGAATTAACTGAGCAAGTAAAGTACTTAAAACAGTATCTTTCTTGGAGTTAGATCTCCACAAGTATTACTCCTTATAATCAATAAGGTTATTGTTTTCATGATTATTATTTTCATTTAAATGAAAAATATTTCAACATATTATTTAGTTTGTAGATACTATGAAGGCACAATATGGATTCTTGGATAATAATTTTCAAAAAATATTTTTTGGTTACAGATTTCTTTCAAGTAAGTTCTTGAATTATTTTAATTTTTTTTTCCTTCTGTCTCTTAGATCTTATTCCTCAGAACTTGCTTTGCTATCATATTGCTGTTATGAAAGAATGAAGCTTAAGTTAAAGACAAAACTTGTTCTAGAGTCATAGTATTTATAATGATGCAGGGACATTATTTTGCTAACAAAGGTCCATCTAATTAAAGCTATGGTTTTTCCAGTAGGCATGTGTGGATGTGAGAGTTGAACTATAAAGAAAGCTGAGGGCCGAAGAACTGATGCTTTTGAACTGTGGTGTTGGAGAAGACTCTTGAGAGTCCCTTGGACTGCAAGGAGATCCAACCAGTCCATCCTAAAGGAAATCAGTCCTGAATATTCATTGGAAGGAATGATGCTGAAGCTGAAACTCCAACAGTTTGGCCACCTGATGCAAAGAACCGATTCGCTGGAAAAGACCCTGGTGCTGGGAAAGATTGAGGCAGGAGGAGAAGGAGACGACAGAGGATGAGATGGCTGGATGGCATCACTGACTCAGTGGCCATGAGCTTGGATAAACTCCAGGAGCTGGTGAGAGACAGGGAGGCCTGGAGTGCTGCAGTCCATGGGGTCACAAAGAGTCAGACATGACTGAGCGACTGTACTGAACTGAACTGAAGCCAATATAGGCCTCTATATTAACAAGTAATGCTATTACTTTGTGTTCCTCAGTACTATCTCGCATGATGAACACACTGTTTTGAAAAGGCAGGCAATACAATTTTAAAAGAATTTCTCCTTCTAAGTTTTTCCTTCCCTACCACCACTTTTGTCTTTATTTACTGTTTTAGAGAATGGCCTGATGGCTTATTTCTGCTCACCTGATCAAGATGAAAGCACATGGGACACTGGAAAACTGTTTGAACCTTTGTCAGTATACTAGCTGTTTTCATGCTTTTCTTATCTCTCAATAGATCTATAATTTCTTGCTCTTGTTTTTGCTTAAAAAGTAGAGCTGGAAAGTACTCCAGTGCATTACAAAGAAAGTAAATGTTTTGTTTGTTTTAACATTTAGATTGTCAAGATAATATTCTATAATATAAAAGTAATTATAGGCATTTTTCATGTGCTTATAATCAGCTGATCTTGGTGTTGTCATCTCTGCTTAAAATTAATAAGTCTAGTGAAATCAGGTTCTTCCTCTGCCAAACAATATTTGTATGGTACAATGTAATGTTCAGAACCCATCTTTTCAAATACCTACTATTTAGGTTTAGTCTTCTTCACGAAATGAGTAGCTAGTGGTATCATTATTCTTTTTTTATACTGGTGAAATCAGCATTTTCTCATTTTACTTTCTGAATACAACCCTCATTAGACATTTGAAAGATATTTGCTCACAAAAATGAATTCATTTTCCTCTCAATCATAAGTCAAATCTTCCTGAGAATCTTGCACTTTTCCACTCTAATTATTCCTGTTCTTTATTCAACATTTCAGAAAGAATTGACTTTGATATTATAATGTCTGTGCCTACTGATGACTGGTTTAAAAAACAAAACCACAGACCTTCTAATGAGAATTGTATGGGAAACAGAATTCAAAGCTGTTCAGTTGCTGACTAATTTAAGGTTATTTATCTCATAGTGATTTCCATGTCCCTACAAGGAACTTGTTTATTTTGATGTATAAACTATAGAAACTGGATAACCGAAACCAAAGGTGATCATTTAAAACCAGCCCTTTCGCTTCCCTGGTGGCTTAGTTGTAAAGAATCTGCTTGCCATTGCAGGGCACACAGGTTCAATCCCTGGTTCAGGAAGACCCCATAGGCCTGTGGAGAAACTAAGCCCGTGTGCCTCAACTCCTGAGCCTGTGCCCTGAAGCCCACAAGCCACAGCTACTGCAGCTGCAGCCGCACGTTGCAGCTACTAAAGCCCGCAGGCCCTAGAGCCCTGGCTCTGCGACAAGAGAAGCCCCTGCAGTGAGAAGCTCATGCACCACAACCAGACAGCAGCCCTTGCTTGCCGCAACTAGAGAAAAGCGCCTGCAGCAGCAAAGACCTGGCACAGCCAAAAATACATACATAAATAAATAAACTTAAAAAAAATTAAGCAAGCCCTTTTTTCTAGCCCAGCATGCCATGGTCGTCAGGCCCAAAGCTGATCTTAGAGGTCCCTATGGTAGCTGGATCTGCCTAGAATTATGTTTTATATTCTCACTTAAATGCTTATTTTATAGAGTCAGCCCATGCTTGCTTTCCCCCACAATTGTGCACACACTTTTTTCCTGGCTTCCTTTGAGACCTTAACCAATATTTCTCCCCAAAGGACTATTCTTATAGAAATACCTATAGCATGATTGTGGCTTTTTAGTAGCATTTCTCCAACCTATATGCTCTTTTTTATTTCTTAAGATGGTCATCCACTGCGATACTTAAATGCTTTGTATTTCACAGATCCCATATACAGGCACAAAGTTTATTGTGTAAGAATTTTTGTTACTTCTTGTACCCAGCAACAACAAAATAACTCATAGAATTCTATACATATGTATTTTTCTCCTTCATTGTGACTAGACCAACCTTAAATTATGTTTTATTTAAAAGAAGAAAATGTGTGATGACAAAAATTAAAAACTGAGAGAATAAGCAGATTAGCTGGCAAAAAAAAAAAGAAGAAGAATTAAATCCTCATTTCCCTGCCTCTCCTTCTGTTAAAAGTTTCCACTGGGGGACTGTTTTTATTCTTATTTCTTGGCATTAGTGAGGAATAGAATAGTTTATTTTCTATAAAATAAAATGTAAAACTTGAAAGCAATGTGTGCATACACAGATACAGTATTTATGCTATTTGGTGTTAATTTTTGGTGTTTATATAAACATATGTATATGTTTGTCTTTAACTGTGAGCAACATTCAGATTTGTAAAATGCATCCAGAGACACTTGCCATAACATTTTCTCCTTCTTTGCTGCCAACAGAATTTTGTTACTTAAAATATATTAAAGGTGTACAACAATTAAAATGAAATATATAACTATAACTATGTATACATAGAGAGAATCTATGTATTTTCATTTCAATGTGAAAAATGTATAGGAATATTGAAAGTACTTATATTGCAAGATGGTCCCATGTTCTCATAATACTTTTTACCATGGCTATAGTTAACACACTCCTTTAGAAAATTCCAGTAAATTTAAGTCAGTGTGATACCTTCTCTGTGCTGTGACTTTCTTAAGTCCTGGAAAACTAAACAAACTAAGATCACTCTAATTTTATATCCTATTATTAAATTACATCTAGTTTAAAAGGTAGGATATTGTAATTAAAATAGTTCTCATTTTTGCTTCAAAACCAAACTGTAAATATGATTTTCTAATTTTGTTCAGATTTGACTAAAGTGTTACTTTGAATTCATATATAAATTATTATCCTATGCACACTGTTTTCTTTTCCTTTTCCAGGCATGTTTATATTTTATTTCTTTTATTGCTGCACTTCTTTAAGCCTCTTGGAATGCTTTCTGAAATGAGGGATAAATTAAAATAAATTAATCAAAATACATTTAGAAATAATCACTTTTAAATGAAAAAGGAATAAACATTAAAGTGGACTAATTTTGCAATAAATTTAGGAACTAGAGAATAACATACCTTATAAAAGTAATCCCCTTTCTAGTAGGAATTTATATCCCAGGTGGCCCTAGTAGTAAAGAATTCACCTGCCAATGTAGGAGATATTAAGAGATGTGGGTTTGATCCCTGGGTTGGGAAGATCCCTTGGAGGAGGGCATGGCAACCCACTCCAGTATTTTAGCCTCGAGAATCCCATGGACAGAGGAGCCTGGTGGGCTATGGTCCATGAGGTCACAAAGAATCAGACACCACTGGAGTGACTTTATCACATACAACTTGTTATATTTTCCTTCAGAGGGCTCTAAATTGTCCAGACTGTGGCTACACAGTGACAGCCCTCACCCAGACTAAAGCCCAGGGCTGTGGCAAGGAAATCCAGCCCGATGCTAATTGCATGTGGAGTTCCAGACATCCCCAGCCAGATTGTATCTTACAGCCACCCCATTTCTGAATTCTGTGTTATAGCAGGCTGGCAGAGAACCCACTCTTCAAGGCAGATGCTTCTCCCCTCCAAAATAGCAGTCTCCACCAAATGACCTTTTGTACTGAATCACAGCTAGAGAGACAGAGAGATTCCCCCAAGAACAACCAGCAGTCAAGCTCTGCTGAGCTGACCGTCTCATCTGCCATCAAATTCAAGGTATGTGCTGAGCAAAAGTGAAGGAGAGAAAATATTTAGAAGTTATCAAAACTTTTGAGCACATAAACCATCTCATAGGGAGATTTTTAAATGTAATTTTCATTGTAACTGAGGTTCAGCATCTTTCTAAAACAAAAATATATAAACCTTGTTTCAAAAACAACTAGTCTTAGAAAGCATGTAATTTATTTTGTATACCACCTGAAGATTGTTGAAATATCCTGACAATACCAGTTATGCAAATAATAAGCCTGTGAAAAACATGCCTTTTTTTCTAATTGGTATTCATGATAAGGTTTCTATGCAAAAAAAGAAAAAAAGGAGAAAAACTAATCCAAAATAAATTAAGGTCTGTGATCTATTGAGACTTTTATTGTTGAGACAATTTGGAATTCTTCTTTGAGAAAATAGTAACCTATTATTTTGCAATTACCTGTTAAATTAATCATTATATTTACTTGGCAAACCTTACTCTGAAGATATAAATCAGTCAGATGAGTCCCAGAAAAAGGCTGAGTTCTCTTTACATCTTGCCTTTTATTGTCAATGCATTGACAACAAATGCTTGCTGCATTTAAGAAAAGAGATCTCTGGTTCCAGGAAAAGTTTATGTCAAATTTATTTGCTACAAATAACAGTGCTAAAGGACTTTGAAATACTACCAACAATCAGCTTGTTTAAGTGCAACATGGGTTACTGACACCTGAAACTTCCATCACTTATAAAATCACGATCTTCAAAAGCAGTGGCTATGGATCACTTGTCTCTAAACCCCATCACTAAAGACAATAAGCGAGCTTCTCAACTCAGAGTCCTTTTCTTCTTTTGAATCTCACAGAATGAAAATCTGACCCACTATATAAATACTCACTAGTACATCCTTTAAAATGTACATTGGATTGTATACAGTTTGTGCTTTGAGTTTTTTTTTTTCCTTTTCTTTATCATGTCCAATAGAGATCTCTGAGAAGAGTAACCTAGCCCTTACAGCACTACCATTTTCCAGGATGTCTGCCAAATGAGTACTTAGGAGGATGGCCTTTGGGCCAAGAGGAGTGTGTTATCCTCTCTCTGAGCACTAGACACAATCCAGGAGGCTCCCAGGAGGATAGGCTCTGTTATCTGATAGCTCTTTTCCATTTCTGACTAAATAGATGTCAAGAGTTTCCAAGGGGTTAATATTTCAATTTAGACCAATAAATATACTCCTGTAGCTGCTTTCTTGAATTGGGCATGTAATATTTTTATTATTTTTAGCTCATTTTCAGAATGTGGATTCTATCGTTGATCTCTCTAATTAAAAAAGAAAATCCAGATTTTTCACCCTTCATTGAATCCAATTAGCAACCACCCAATGTTGCTCCATCTGAGTTTATAAGAAAAGAGGGGTTCACTTTTTTCCCTTTGCAATTTATCACATTTATAGTATTTGGGGAGCCATGGGAATCCTATTTTGTCATAGTCATAGGTAATGTTTTTAAATAATATTTGTCTTTCCTACATTTTGTCAATTTCCCTCTCATTTATATTCTTTTTCAAAAGACACTTTACACAATTCCTTTTATATATTATGAAGTGAAGTGAAGTCGCTCAGTCATGTCTGACTCTTTGTGACCCCACAGACTGTAACCTACCAGGCTCCTCTGTCCATGGGATTCTCCAGGCAAGAATACTGGAGTGGGTTGCCATTTCCTTCTGTAGGGGATCTTCAAATATGGTGTGAACATCATAGAGGCATTATGATTTAGGCCAAAGTTTGCAAACATTTTGCAATCACTAAAAAAACTTGGAGAATTTTGTTCCAATACTGATACCAGGGCTTCATCCCCAGAAATCCTAATTTAATAAGTGTAAGTTCGGGCTCCAGCATCTGTATGTTTCTTAGAAATAACTGTTAAGTGCTCTGGGTAGTGGTAAAGAATCTGCCGGCAATGCAGGAGATGCAAGTTCAATCCCTGGGTCGGGAAGATCCTCTGGGGAAGGAAATAGCAACCCATTCCAGTATTCTTGCCTGGGAAATTCCATGGACAAGGGAGCCTGGTGGGCTACAGCCCATGAAGTTGTAAAAGAGTCAGATATGACTTAGCAGCTAAACAACAAACAAGCTATGTATTACATTCTCATTACAAGGTTGAGAATCACTGACAAGGGCCTAAAGAGGAACTTAGATGCCTTCCTCTGGGTTGGTAATTACCAAAGTACAGAATAAACTATTAACAATGAAGCTTCACAAACTATAAAAAACAAACAAAAATACTGTTTTAAGATTTAATGATGACATTTATAGAGTGTCAAAACATATTCCCCACCAGCCTAAGTATATGCTTCCCACTCCAAGCGAGTGTATTTCTCCTCTCTTTTATTCCCTATATTCTGGAAATTTCACAACCCCTTAACAACTGAATCAAGAAGGTGGGAAAAAAGAGGAAGAAATTGTAAGTGGAAGAAAGAGAAGGAAACTAACACCTGCTGAGCTAGATCTACCAGGAATCAGCATTGTCAATTTCTGTGTTTTCCTTAGTCCTTTTAACCACTCTGAGGTGTATGGTATTATATCTGGTTTATGGGTGAGATAACTGTTTCAGAATGATTGTACAGTTTATCTGCATTTAAATCACCAATAAATGGTAGAGGAAGATTTCTAATCCAACATTCTCTTCATATTATTTCCACTAACTCCAAGAATGATCAAAGATTTGTTTTGTTATTCTTCACTCAATGGTGAATGTGAAAAGAAAAAGACCTCTGCCTGCCCATGGGATTCTCCAGGCAAGAATACTGGAGTGGGTGGCCATTTCCTTCTCCAAAATAGTTGCTCAGTTGTGTCCAACTCTTTCTGACCCTATGTAGCCAACCAGGCTCCTGTATGGAATTCTCTAGGCAAGAATACTGGAGAGGGTAACCATTCCCTTGTCCAGGGGATCTTCCCAACCCAGGGATCAAACCTGGGTCTCCCACACTTCGGGCAGATTCTTACCCATCTGAGCCACTAGAGAAGCCAGGTTGAAGAGTGGGGACTACAAAGAGGAACAGAGGAACGAAGCCACGTGGAACTACCTAAGTATCTATTTGTTCAGGTCAAATTAAGCATATGAGAAGGTGAAAGCCAGAAGTTTTTAATTTAAGATCTGGCTCTGATAACTCTGTAGGTGTCTAACATGGGGCAAGTCAGGTGCTCAGAATTTGGTTCCTCTTTGGTAAAGCTGAGACAATAATGCCTGCAAACAAGTGTAGAAGTACCCAACCTAAAATAGGTACCCAAGCCAATCCTGGGGAGTGGTGCCTTTTCTTTTTAATTGAAGTAGAGTTGACTTACAACATCACACTTTTTATAGGTACAGAGCATAGGGATTCAGTTTTGTTTCGTTGCAGATTATATTCCACTATAGATTACTAAAAGATAGGAAGTGGTGTCTTTTAAGGAAATGTGAGGCTGAGATCTGAAAGATGAGGTGGAGTAGAATGTCCAGACTGAGATAAGGCAAGGTTTGGAAGTGAATGAGAAAATATGGTGCTTTTGAGGAATTAAAAGTTTAACATGGCTGAAACATATAGGAACAATAGTGAAAACTGAGGTTGTAGTGGCTAGAAAACAATGAGTTGGGACTTTAGTGGATGGCCTGGTGGTAAAGCACTAAAGATTTTGTGTGTGTTTGTTTATATTTTGCTTGTTTTTGTTTTGCTTTGATTTTAAAGCAGAGAAGTAACTGGATCGTATTAGCACCTTAGAATCTAAAATGGATTATGCTGAAAAGTTGAGGAGTTAACTGAAGGAGGGTCAAGCTGAACTCTAACATACCAAAGAGAGCAGTCTTAGTCCATGAGGTGAGACATGAAGATGGGTTAAGCTAAGATAGTAGAAATGGAATACTCTGTTTTCTCTTCAGTCACACAAATCTGTTGCCTTTTCCTTTGGGGTTTTAAATACAGCTACCTCTTCTCACTATTGACTTGTCACTTCACAAAGGTTTTTATTCCTTGGCCTGGTTTTTATTTCCTGCTTTTACTTACTCTAACACAGGTTCATTTTTAAAATTTGTTTTTAATACCTCTCATATCAAAGTAGAAAATTATATGAATATTTTGTAGCTACGAAGCATATTTAGAGATGTGTATGAGTGTCACACTTGTATTGAAAACCAAGAGAAGTACAATATTTGCTCTCACTTACAAAGTCTAGTTGACTGGCTTGGGAAAGTTTTTCCCAGTGCCTGCAGACTTTAACAGCTACGGAGCAACTTTTACACAAAGCAATGTTTTCACGTTCTCTACTCCTTAATTTACTTGACAAACTAACATTTTGTGTTTTTATTGCTCTTTAAGACATGTGCTTTTATACAATAATATAAACTTTTCAAGACAGTAGCTACACCAGGATTCACTTGCACTGAGAGAGCAAGGTCATCAAGGTTATACCAAACTGCTCGATGATGGATTATCCTAGACAGCATTTCCCAAAATCTTTATACAGTATGTCACAAGCAGGTCAAAGATCATGTAACTCTTCTGCTGGGCCCTCTATCTTGAGATGCTCACTCCCACTCTGAGTTCTGTACTAGAAAAAGGCAGGAGGGTTTGCAGAGCTTTAAAAATAAGTCATATGAGAAGACCTAAGAAAGCAGGCATCTAAACTGCAACTGAAAAACACTGCCTAATTATATATTATACATCAAATCTAAGGTAGGGTAAGATATAAAATAATAGAATGTCAAATATTAAGTAAGGTGGATCTCCTTGATTTGGCAAAATTCAGAGTGCCTTCAGATTGGTTCGTTAGCTACAGAAAGCAAACAGTAGACCTAAGAAAGCAGGCATCTAAACTGCAACTGAAAAACACTGCCTAATTATATATTATACATCAAATCTAAGGTAGGGTAAGATATAAAATAATAGAATGTCAAATATTAAGTAAGGTGGATCTCCTTGATTTGGCAAAATTCAGAGTGCCTTCAGATTGGTTCGTTAGCTACAGAAAGCAAAACAGTTATTTTGGCAAATGAGAAAACAGTGCTAAAACAATGTTTCTTTCATTTCAAAGAATTATTTTCTATGGTGTGCTGTTTCACTGTGACATACATGATCTCTCCCTTCTAACAATTTCATATGATTTACAGCTCTTCCGTATTAAACTTTGTTCCTTAATGCTATGCAGCAATAAATTTTGAAATTAAAGTAAAAGTATTAATTTGACATTTATTAATCATTTCACTTCAATGTTATAAAAATGTCATTTTGAAACTATTCTGGCAAATTATTTTTAATATAGTTCTCATAGTTGCTACTTCAGTTGCATATAATAAAATTTTAAAATCGACATATACCACTTGAAGTATACCACATATATATCTGCCAAATCTCACATAATTCTTACTGAAATAGGAAAAATGTTTTCTCTACTTCTCAGCAACACAGTATGTAAATTGCTGTATCAACCATGGCATCAAAGTTGCTCTTTTATCTCAATACAAGACAAAATAAGTTTTTTTCACCTATATTCCTAAACAACCAGTGTTTATTTTTCTTA
>SJYC01003994.1:0-15208 GCA_006408675.1 Madoqua kirkii | reverse complement strand
GTATTTTGGTCACCTGATGTGAACAGCTACTCACTGGAAAAGTCCCTGATGCTGGGAAAGATTGAGGGCAGAAGGAGAAGAGGGTGTCAGAGGATGAGATGTCTGGATGGCATCACTGATGCAATGGACATGAACTTGGGCCTGCTGCAGGCCATGGGATTGCAAAGAGTCATACACGACTGGGCAACTGAACAACATAATGGAAAAAAGAATGTAAACGTATATGTGTCTCCAAGAGTGAAAAATTTCATCATCAAGTAACCATTAGGACAGTGTTTCTAGAAGAAGTTGAACTCCCCTGCTACTATACTCTAGGGCAATCAACCTCCCATCTTACCTGAGTTGACCAAAGGCTAGTACTGACTAGACACTGCCCAGAAAAACCAGACAAGGCATGCATGGGAGTGTGTTGGGGGATGCAGATATTGCAAAGCAGAAGCACAGATCAGGAGCGGTGAGTACCCCTTCAATCCCCCTCTACCTTTTGCTACATGTATGATCTGGAGCAAATTATGTAAACTTTCTAAACTTTAGTGTCCTAATCCATAGTTCAGAGGTAATATTTGCACCTTTCTTTTAGGTTTATTGTGAAGACTCAATGAGACAGTCCAGGTAGCACGCTTGTTATAGTTCTTAGCACTTGTCTCACCAAGGTGAGACAAGCTGCATCACTGGAACCTCCCACTTTGTCAGTTCTAGGTACATCTACTGCACCTGCTTTAAGATATATTTTTTCTTCTTATGACTGATAGAAGAATGATATCAAAGGGAAGATTTGTCTTTATTTGCAAAACAAGACTATAGGAAATTTAGCCAAGACCAGAATATTAGCTAACATCATTAATTTTACCTAATTGTGTCATACAGAAGTGATTTTTAATAAAACAGCAAATCCATTTCCAAGACTGATTTAGTCTCTCAGGTCTCCAATAACATACTTAAGTACCAACTGTCTTCATTCTTTCTGTAATTCTGATCACCTGCACTGAAACGAATCATTTGCCCAGAAAAACCAGACAAGGCATGCATGGGAGTGTGTTGGGGGATGCAGATATTGCAAAGCAGAAGCACAGATCAGGAGCGGTGAGTACCCCTTCAATCCCCCTCTACCTTTTGCTACATGTATGATCTGGAGCAAATTATGTAAACTTTCTAAACTTTAGTGTCCTAATCCATAGTTCAGAGGTAATATTTGCACCTTTCTTTTAGGTTTATTGTGAAGACTCAATGAGACAGTCCAGGTAGCACGCTTGTTATAGTTCTTAGCACTTGTCTCACCAAGGTGAGACAAGCTGCATCACTGGAACCTCCCACTTTGTCAGTTCTAGGTACATCTATTGCACCTGCTTTAAGATATATTTTTTCTTCTTATGACTGATAGAAGAATGATATCAAAGGGAAGATTTGTCTTTATTTGCAAAACAAGACTATAGGAAATTTAGCCAAGACCAGAATATTAGCTAACATCATTAATTTTACCTAATTGTGTCATACAGAAGTGATTTTTAATAAAACAGCAAATCCATTTCCAAGACTGATTTAGTCTCTCAGGTCTCCAATAACATACTTAAGTACCAACTGTCTTCATTCTTTCTGTAATTCTGATCACCTGCACTGAAACGAATCATTTCCCTTGGAGAAGGAAATGGCAATCCACTCCAGTATTCTTGCCTGGAAAATCCCATGGACGGAGGAGCCTTGTAGGCTACAGTCCATGGGGTTGCAAAGAGTAGGACTCGACTGAGCAACTTCACTTTCACTTTCATACAGGATGATTTAGGTTGCTAAAAAAAATTTTTTTTTGGTCATTTTCATCATCATCTTGGATCTGAGATAGTAACTTAAAATAGACACAGTGTTATCCTATGTCTAGTCTTTCTGCGTCAATCAGTAATTGCCTTTCTACTTCAGGATAACAAAATTATGACTATAATTCACATATTTCTAAGTTCATCTCAGCTCATTCACACAGTGGAGGGATGATCCTGATCATCAATGGAAATGAAGTGTGGCACAGTTTACATTTCTTATTATCACGTGGACCAGCCCACAAAATCTTTAGCTCATTCTCAATGCTCAAAGCATAGCTAGTTTTGAGGCATCAAAATTTTCTAAAGGTAAATGGAAATGTAACCTAACATCAGCAACTGAAATTTCATAACTTATCTTATTCTTTCATATTTTAGATGCCATCCTTTAAGCAGTAAACCAAATATTTATGCAATTGCATCTGATTAAAAATAAACTTATTAATAAGCACATTAATATACAGGTAAAAATTATCTGAAGATCTGCATAAGGAAATAACAGGGTTTTTTTTCTATGATATGTATTCACCTTCTCATATTTAACATGCATTTATTGAGCCTCTAATATGAGTCAGGCAGGCATCATATTTGGCACTGAAGATACAGAAATGAACAAAGCAGATGTTATCTCTGAACTCACACTGGATTCCAATGTAAATGATAAAGAAGAAAGTGTACTATAAGTAAATTCTTTTATCACAAATAAAATGATGAGAACAGTGAAAATTTTGAAGATTTCACTTATGTAAACTTACTACCAGAAAACTGGAAGTAAAAATCCAATGGGTCTTTATGCACCAATATTTGTACTCATACAAGAGTTAATAGAATTTTTAAATTTTATAGTAGAAGACATGTCAAATGCAGTTTAAACTTCTCAGTCAGAGAAATTATATTTTCTTACAAGTGATTATTACATTTTTAGAGACAGACACAACAAATAATAAGTTTTATTTGAGAAGAGAAACAAGCATGGGGTTTTTTTTTTTTAGATGAAAGGGGTATAATAAATTTATGAGACCTCACATACAGCTATAATATAATAAATTAGAAGGATTAATAGAATTGTGAGCTACAGTAACCTGCACTAGTAGAATGCCTATTTTATGGAGCTTGATAATACAGTTTATCATTGACTCCATGGGAATTCCCACAATATATTAGCTGTGGTGTAACAATAAAGCACACACAGTAAGGGGCATGTCCCTTTTGACACACATTCTCTTCCCACACTTATTTTACCAAGGAAACAACTCTGGAGCAGTTTAATTAAACTCCACTGCAATGAATTAGTCCAGGTCTTAGCCCTCTGACAGAGAGGGGCCTGGCAGTACCACAGGGGTTTGTCCCCTTAAGATACCAGAGACACTCAGAAAACCTGGGAAAAAAAAAGTGTAGTGTCCCTCAAATGACAGTGTCACCAGGCAAGACTAGAGCTGTCAATCAGGTCACTGAAGGAAGCACTCACCCTCTTTGGAGAAGTGTTTATATTTCCCCATTTGTTGACCATGCAGCAGTCTTTTGGAAAACATCTAAATGCCCTGGGAAGGTTATATTCTATTGCACTGGTTGCAGCAAGACCCACTGATCATTTGAAAGAAAAATAGCTGTGTATTTTTAAAGTCCACTGTGTATTCATAGCTAGCTTTGGAAAAGCAAGTGAGAAAGTAATAACTGAAAATAAACTTAGGATGATGATGGGTTCAAATAAACTCTATTAGAAATACATATGAATAAAAACATTTTCATTCAAAGTAAAAACTCTCCAGCTAAACATGATCTAGAATATCCAAGATGAGAGGGTATTACAGAAGACAGGTTATTTCCCCAGAGTTTCTGATCAACAGTGTAGTAAGGTTACACCCCACCCCCATGACAAAGAAAATCTTACATTATTGATGAATATGCTTATTTTATCTGAACACTGTTTATTAATTCATAAGGGTGTTTGGAATTGAAAAATAAAAATTTACAAAACAATTACATTTAAAATAACTGCTTCTAGCTAGATGCATTGAATACTTAAGTGAGTAAACACACAAAGACCTCAAAAGAATTTATTAGACAACGGCAATTAGAGCTCTAATAACCTGGCTCCGCTGGAATTACTGAGCTCTATTTAGATGCCAGACATGGCACCTTAGTGATGGGTACACCATGTCGCCACCCTGCCTCTGGCTGGGGACCCTGAGAAATGACAGCCCCATCAGGTGTTGTATAAAGCAGCTGACCTCACACTCTTAGCACTTGATCTTTGCACTGCAAGTGACCATTTGTCACTGTTGCCCAGAGATGAAACTCAGGTGACTCAATGTCACCACTGCCTTTTCAGAAGAATGAGATAATTACAAGTATTTTTGTAAGTCTAAGACACAAGATGCAAATTTACTTAGAAAAATAATAGGCAAATTAAAAGCAAGGAATAGAATTCTTTATTCATAGGGAATATGCTTTCAAATCATTACAAAAATTATCTGGACTTGGAACTTTTTGACCAAAGGGAAGAAAGGAGAATTATGGTTGCCTGAAAACTTTGTCCTAAATAGGTATCAGTGAATAAAAGTATTTCTACCAGAGCAAACACATTAACATAGAGCTTCAGAAGCCTATTCACAAAAATATTTCTCTTTCCTTCTCAAACAAGGTATAGATCTAAGATTAGTTTTTTCTATAAATTGGAGTTCACATCATAAAAGAATTCATCATTTGAATTATGACCATTATGACTATAACATTTTCAAGCTATGGGGATAGTATTATCTCCTTTATTTGTTGTGCCTCAGAAATTCCAGAATTTGAGCCAGTTAGTTAAGAGAGAAACTCCTCCTATTTCTAGTCTTCTGGATTCTTGATCACCTCAGGTGATCCTGAAATCTCTGTGTTGATTTCAAAATAGTAGCTACTGTGTGTTAGTGATCTTGATCTGTAAGTTAGTTACTCTCAGGCACTGTGCTAAGTGCTTTATATAGTATATTTTATAAGTGCTTCATTTTAATTCTCACTAGAAGCACAGGAGTTTGGTATTACTATCATCATTTTGTTGATCAGCAAACTGAGAATCAGAAACCATATCTTATTTACCCAAAAGCAACAGAGCTAATAGGGAGCAGAGTTTGGATTCAGACTGAGTCTCTCTAACTTTAAGAGAGACGAGTTAAATTCTTAGCTACATTATCTCACAAAATTAAAGTTTTAGAGAGCTTTTCTCACTAGTAAATATTTCCATACTATAGTCTTCTTGAAAAATATCTAATTTTTTTCAACAAGATTTCTAAGAGATTGAATCAACTCTTATCTCTCTAAATCCATCCTATTAAGTAGTGACAGAGGCCAAAATATTGTTATACATGGGGAAGCCACTTTATTATATAGACTGAACTTAGTTGCTCATATGCACTGTGATTGTGTCCATTCTTCATAAACCTATGAGGAAGGGAAAAGTGGAAATTTTTCTTTCCACTGGATATGCAGCTCTGACACTGAAAATAAAGCATTGCTTTAATTGTCAATGGAAGAGAAAACTGAAACTCAAAGCTATGATAAACTGTCTGGAACAATTTTGCTTCCCATCACTACTTTCCAACTCCCAGCCTAATCCTTGGTTAGGAGAAAATTTGGACTATATAATTTAATCACTTTTTAATTTATTGGAATTTGAAGAGCATGATGTATATTTTTGTGAATTTAGCATCTCAGTTTTAACATTCATGGCCCTTGCTTTCTTAATTTATATTCCCATATTTTCCTATTTTATAGTATATATGAAACAAAGTTTAGGACCATCCTTTGAACTGTTTATTCAGAAATAACAAGCATATCAATGAAAAATAAATTTTTTATATTTCAATATTTCCATATAATTAGAATTAAGATTTTGACTAACTTTGAATATGGTGGTCCATAACAATGCTTTTTTAAAAAATTAAAACAATTGTAAACTATTTTAAAATATTAAAATGCAAATATATAGAAAGACTTAAATATATAGCTGATGTCAAGAGAAAGAGAGAAACGACCAGGTGCCAGAAAGGAGCCAGAACAGGAAGCTTACAAGACACATGGAATCAAAGATATGAGCAAGTTACATGACCAGCTGCTAAAGTTTCATTTTCCATGCAGGAATAAGAGATTTTGCCTTCAACCTAGGCTCTGTAAAGAGACAGAAACCAGACTTTGCATGAAATTGAGGTCTCAAAAGAAATGTCTCTTCCATGTAAGAAAAGAACTCCATCCAAAAGTTCAAGACAAAAAAGGACACTGTCACTTCCAAGGGCTCTTCAAGGTTTAGAAAAATAAACATTTATTTTCAAAAGTGAACATTCAGCATGTGTTATCTTGTGGCATAGGAATTCTTAAACTCCCCTCCTAAAAGGATTAAACTGAATAAAATTAAACCCAACTCTAATTTTAAACAAATAGGAGAGGAAAATGCAAAGCTACTCTGCATTAGCACTACAGAATTCTAAGATGACAGTTGTTTTCATTCAGCATGATTCTCTGGCCCTGGACAAAAACACAGACAATCATCAATAAAGCTGATCTACACTCCAAGGTACAAATCCTAAGAGGAAATGCTCCAACATGAATACAATAAGCAATACAACAAATGAGAGGTTTAGAACCCATGATCTTAGAGTAATAAGGTAATATGAAGGCAACTATAAACTAGGTGTATTTTAAACTATCGAGGTGATAATAAAAAGAACAAAACTATTAAAACAGAATAGAATATTATCTTAAAAATTAAGATATTGAAAAAAATGTGTATAACTTCAGGAAAAAAGTAAAAGGAAATTTTAGATTTAAATATAGTAATTAAAAATATAAAGGGTGATTTACATACACAGCAGAATATATGGAGCTGCAAGTTTAGAGAACTGAAAGATAGTTCTGAAGAAACTATCCAGGAGTAATATACTAAAAAGAGAAGTGAAGAAATAAGAAATATGAAAGAGAATAGAAGTAACATGGGAAATAAAAATGTTGAACATATAGGATATAGGAGTTCTAGGAGGAGAGAAATATATTCAGTAAGATGATGCTTGGTCATTTGCTAAATTAATAAATGGCATGAATTATTTGATTTAAAAATCATGAAGAGCCCAAAGCTCAATAATAAACATAAGTCTACTTCAAAACACTTCTTGATGAAACTACAGAATATAAAAGCAGAAAGGAAATATTAAAAGCAAACATAAAGAAAAGAGAGTTTATCTGCAAAGGAATAAAAATCAGACTGGCAATAGACTTATAAGGAGATAAAACAGAGTCCAGAAAATAATACTCAAGAAAAATAACTGTCAATCTAGAATTCTATAACTAGGTCAAATAGCACTCAAAGGCAAGGATGAACAGGTTTCAGGAAATACAAAGAAAGAGGAATAAGCTAAATTATAATATGAAGAAGTAATAAAAAAGATTCAGTAAGTGGAACATTCTCACAAAAAAAAAAAAAAACTGAAAAACTGGTCTGATATCTTTAAAAAGTCAACATCATGAGACTTCCTTGGTGGCACAGTGCATAAGAACTTGCCTGCCAATGCAGGGGACATGGGTTCAATCCCCAGTATAAGAAGATTTCACATGCCATGAAGCAACTAAGCCCACGTGCCGCAACTACTGAGCCATGCACTGCAACTGTAGAGCCTGCATGCTGCAAACACTGAAACCTACACACCTGGAGCCTGTGCACTGTAGGAAAAGCCACTCAATGAGAAGCCCGTGCACAGTAACGAAGAGCGGCCCCCACTTGCTGTAACTACAGACGGCCCACACAAAACAGCAAAGACCTACCCCAGCCATAAATAAATAGCGAATGAAGTGAAAGTCACTCAGTCCTGTCCGACTCTTTGAGACCCCATGGGACTATACAGTCCATGGAATTCTCCAGGCCAGAATACTGGAGCGGATAGCCATTCCCTTCTCCAGGGGATCTTCCCAACCCAGGGACTGAACCCAGGTCTCCTGCATTTCAGATGGATTCTTTACCAGTTGAGCCACCAGGGAAGCCCATAAATAAATAAATAAGTTTTAAAAATCAATGTCATGAAAATAAGAGAGGCATAGATTCTACACTAGATTAAGAAAATTTAAGATATACAACAAATAAATGTGGTGTGTAGCTGTGGGTTGGATCTTGGTTTGAAAAAAGATTTTTTAAAATTGAAAACATGGACAAAATCTGAATATATAATCTGAGTATCAGTTGATAGTACAGAATTGTCAGTAAATGGTAATGAAGTTTTATATATATTAGAGCTATTTTTAGTTTAGATAGAAGCTTAGAGAAGCATGTTGAACTCTTTGCAATTAGGGACTATGGAGAAGGAAATGGCAGCCCACTCCAGTGTTCTTGCCTGGAGAATCCCAGGAACGGGGAGCCTGGTGGGCTGCCATCTATGGGGTCGCACAGAGTCGGACACGACTGAAGCAAATTAGCAGCAGCAGCACATATCTGTAAATTTATTTGTAAGCTGTTGAGCTAAAATACGCGTGCACATAGATAGCAGGTGCAAACATGGCAAAAAAAAATGTTAACAAAATTTTTTAGTCTAGATGATAGGCATATGGGTGTATATGGTTCTATGTTTCTATCTGTTTGAAATTCTCACTATTAAAAATAAGAGAAAAAGGATGATATATATTTATCCAAAAGATGTAGTAATACATTTTCGTAAGAAGGAAATTGAACTCAGGAAACAACGGTGAACAAAAAAGGTGGAAAGTAATCAATATAAATGATGAAAATAATGACTACTAGCAGGAAGCAGGCAAAACCAATGATGGAAATATGAAAATATGAAACACTCATGAAAATTTGAAAGGTCACTCAAGAAGTGCATCTTAAAAGTTTATAGGAAATGTAAAGATGTATATTAATGAAAATATTTTTAAAACAAGTATGCATATTTTAAAAGGTGAGGCATTCATTGGAAGAACAAAAATAAAACTATATAACTTCAAAAGAATGAAAAACAAATTGTACATGTCATTCTAGTAGTAAGAAAAATAAAAGAAATAAGAGAAAAGTAAGTAGAAAATTGAATATAACATAGTATAAATAAATAAAAATGCTCATTATAGCAATAAGCATAAGTGGATTTCAATCACAAGTTAAAAGATTCTCAGATTGAATGTTTAAAATTGTATCTATAGGCTACTTATTAAATCTACCACCAACAATCAATATGGATGAAACTCAAAAACATGCTGAGTTTTCTGAAAGTCGCAAAAGGGTAAAATACTGTGATACAACTTACATGAATGTTTAATATACACAAAAAACCTAAAACTATAATACACAGAATACTATTCAGCAATAAAAAAAATTAGGTCATTTTTGAAAAGAAAAAATTACAAAGAAGGTAGGGAGAGAAGTTGGATGTGATTAAAAAGGGGGTAATGTGAGAGAGAGGCTTCCCAGGTGGCTCAGTGGTGAAGAATCTGCTTGCCAATGCAGGAGACACAGGAGACACAAGTTGGATTCCTGGGTGGGGAACATTCCCTGGAGAAGGAAATGACAATCAACTCCAGTATTCTTGCCTGGAAAATCTCATGGACAGAGGAGCCTGTTGGACTACTGTCTATGGGGTTGCAAAAAAGTCAGACATGACTTAGTAACTAAAAAATAGTAACAACAATATGACAGAGATCATTGTGAGGATGGAGTCATTCTGTACATCGTAGAGGTGGCTATACCAATCTACACTGTGATAAAAATGATAGAATTTTATACATATGCTGCACCAATGTTGTATTCTTGGTTTTAATATTGTATTATAGTTACATAAGAGGTAAATATTGAGAGAAATTCAGTAAAGGGTACATGAGGTGAGGTGAGGTGAAGTCGCTCAGTCGTGTCCGACTCTTTGCGACCCTGTGGACTGTAACTTACTAGGCTTTTCCATCCATGGGATTCTCTAGGCAAGAATACTGGAGTGGATTGCCATTTCCTTCTCCAGGGGATCTTTCTGACCCAGGGATCAAACCCAGGTCTCCTGCATTGGAGGCAGATGCTTTAACCCCTGAGCCACCAGGGAAGCAAAGGGTACATATGATCTCCCTATTCTAGCCTTTACAATTCCTAATGAGTCAATAATATAGTGAAAGTAGAAAAATATCTTGATTTGTTTTGTTACATGCTTGATATCTACAAAGTAATAATAGCAGTGACCTTGAAGATAAGAATTGTAATAAAAATGTTTGACCCTCTTATGGTATCAGAAAATAACACACACAGGCAAACCAAACAAGATATTTAAAGAGCAATTTTTTGATAATTCCTAATTCATTCCACTCCAGTCTCAGAGACTCAGAAGGAATTATGATATTCAAGTTTGAACAGAGACAATAGAAGTCCTGATTTTGCATGCTTCCCCTACATATGAATTTCAGTTCACTATGGATTGGTTCAATAATCTATCTCCCAACAACATTCAACTTTCAGTTACCACCAGATCTTCAATGTGAGTGACTGCACAAATTACAAACTTCTCTGCTCACTCTTCAAGCCACAGATCAACTTCAAAAATAAAAGATGTACATCATTATCAGTAAGCAATCACATCACTTCTTTTTGAAGTCTGTTGGTTGGTGATCAATCACTAAGCATCTGTTATTCAGTTCACATATAGACAGTAAAGTGTATAGTTGTGCTGTATCCTTGGCTCACAGGGACAAACTCGTGGCATTTTACAAAAATAGTTAATCAAAGAGGACTTTGGCCAATAAAGATGGAAGTGCAGCAAAGAAATGTGGAAATGCTGAAGATGAGAATCAAATATAAGTACAGTAATAGAAGGAATAATTGATTATGTGAATTTAGACACTGTTACCATCAGACTCTAGCAAAAGCAGCTTAGTGAAGGCAAACATAAGTGGAAAATGGCTGTAATAAAAGACTCAAGATGTCCCTGAGAAAGTGACTCCAGCAGAAAGTTTCACATAATAGGAATTTTCAGAGATATTTCCCCATGTTGAAATGCATAGGATAAGACATTAGAAAGTTATTCTGAACTTTAAAAGTATGGCAGTTGACTAACACATAGAAAGGATGCTTACTCTTTATGGCAATTTTATTCAAGAAGACAAGCATTGTTCAAACTATTGTAAATAAGTTTTTATAAATAAAACATATTAATTCTCAATATTTCTAATGTTTTCTATTATAGCATACTAAATTTAGTTTTAATGTTTCATATGTTGCTATGCATGTATTAATACATATTAACAGCAGAAGACTCTTTAATGTTGTGAGAAAAAAATTTAAAGATCATAGAAAAATCATAATTTCTTCCCACTGATTTTAAGACTGGTCGCATATTTATTTTTACTGCCTCACACTACTGTGCAAAGTAATCTGCCTACACGGAAAGGGAATAATGTACTTGTGCATTGGAGCAATGACTCCAATCCCTTTTACTTTTTATATGACTTATGAGGTAAATAACACAAATAAGACTTACTTATGATCCTCCTGCTGACCCTTTATGCTGTCACTTGACAATCAAATCCCCTTTTTAATGGTTCTGCACATATTTTTAAGACACAGAACTCTTGCTTCAAATAAAATCTGATGTGAAACAGCTTGCTAAATAACAAATCAAGATTTTACTTAAATTTATTTTGTTTATAAAGCTGATTAATGATAATTATGATGAATTAATGACTACATGAAAACTTTAGTCATTTTGACCTAAGCACCATGTTTCTCTTAATTTTTTGTTCATTATTCAGAGGTATAAATAGATAAATAGTGGCAAACACTACCAACTCAAGTTACCCCTGAAATGCCTGAATACTCTTCAATTAATCAGAGATGGTTAGTTTGTATGCTGCTGCTGCTGCTGAGTCACTTCAGTCATATCAGACTCTGTGTGACCCCATAGACTGCAGCCCACCAGGCTCCCCCATCCCTGGGATTCTCCAGGCAAGAATACTGGAGTGGGTTGCCATTTCCTTCTCCAATGCATGAAAGTGAAAGTGAAGTCTCTCAGTCGTGTCCGACTCTTAGCGGCCCCATGGACTGCAGCCTACCCGGCTCCTCTGCCCATGGGATTTTCCAGGCAAGAGTACTGGAGTGGGGTGCCATTGCCTTCTCTGTTAGTTTGTATAGATGAGTATATATGAAACTTAAAAAAAAAACCATAGGTGGCCACTTTATTCCAAAATATGTGCAAAAATTTGAAAAAGGGAAAGAACACAAAATAATTATCAGAACTATAATGAGACTTATTAAAGAAAGAGGTTTATAGTGGCATTCTTTATAATAACTAAAAATTTTTAATGGATTTGACTTAAATATCCCAATTTAGATGAATTACTATGCAAAATATGGTAACTTCAGAAACATTAAGCATCCATGAAAAATTATGTTTATGAAAAGTTATGAACAATGAGAGGAAATGGATATAATAATAATTTAAATAAACTGTAAGATGATATACATATGATGCAGCACAGGCATTAAATGACACAAAAGCTGCAGGCAGATCCATTCTAGCAAAATCTCAATTATAAGTACAAGAAGATGGGGGTAGGAGTGTAGTTGGGGAAGAGATGCTACAGGATTTACTGGCCACTGCCTTGGTGTGGGAATCAGGGTTTTGTGTCTTTCCTTACTGCACTTTAACTCTGAGGATGAGGACTAAATATGATATAGATAAGATTCCTCAGAAAATTTCTCAGCAAAAGAGTTCCCAGCTTTGTTACCCAAACTACAAGGGTGTTTTGAGAACTGCCTCTAGGTCAGGAAGGGGAGCTTATTTGTTCTATGCAATTTTTATTAGAGAAGTATTTTAAAATATATTTATTGTAATTTTCACTTTGGAAAGTGTTGGAAACTCTAAAGATACAGATAAACTCTAAAGACCATGGTCCCTGGAATGTAGAATTGTGAATGTTTGACTGATTAATGAGAAGAAGGACTGATACATGCATCTTTAGAGTTTCCAACACTTTCCAAAGTAAATAAATATATTTTTTACAATAAATATATTTTTAAATACTTCTCTAATCAAAATTGCATAGAACAAATAAGCTCCCCTTTCTGACCTAGAGGTGGTTCTCAAAACACCCTTGCAGCTTGGGTTACAAAGCAGGGAACTCTTTTGGTGAGAAACTTTCTGAGGAATCTTATCTATATCACATTTAGTCCCCATCCTCAGAGTTAAAGTGCAGTAAGGAAAGACAGAAAACTATGATTCCCACACCAAGGCAGTGGCCAGTAAATCCTGCAGAAGAGTAAACTCTTCCCCAACTACATTCTCATCCCAATATTCTTGTATTCAAGTGGAGAATTTGCTAGAATGGAATCTATTTGCAACTTTTGTGTCATTTAATGCTTTTAACAACTTAATGTGGTGGAGAAATATTAAATTATTCCTGAGAAATTTAGTTACAGCTTATATAAATAAGGAGTGTGTGCCTGCTCAGTTGCTCAAGTCATGTCTGACTATTTGTGACCCTATGGACTGTAGCCCACCAGGCTCCTCTGTCCATGGGATTTTCCAGGCAAGACTACAGGAGTGGGTTGCCATTTTCTTCTCCAGGCGATCTTCCCAGCCCTGGGATTGAACCTGCATCTCCCAAGTCTCCTGCATTACAGGCAAATTCTTTAGTACTGAGTCACCTGGGAAGCCCTGTATAAATAAGACATCTTTAGAAATACTATTATTTTATAAGGAAAGGATAAGGACAATGATTACTTTCTTAAAATACTAAACTCAGCAAATAATCAAATCAAACCAAATGAAAAGAAGCAAAACCAAAGAGAACAAAACGTGATCAAGTATCAATTTACCCAAAGTCATTCTTTGAAGGTAGTGTATTTGAAAAATATTAATATACAATGAATCTATGTGATATGTTTCCCCATAGTTTCATTGTCTTTAAGTTGAGGGTCTATAGAATAGTCCAATTTTACTTTTGATTCTAATTGTTTGTTATAAAAAAATAGGCACACATGACTTTTTAAATAAATTCAAATAAATTTAAGGCAGCAAAGTAAAAACAAATAAGCATCTCCTTCTACTCCAACCCAAAGTCCTACTCTCTGGACATAAAATTAATAATTTTTTTAGCCTCATCATAGAAATTTTGGGGACATACTCAAGAAAACAAATACACATTAATTTTACGCATGTGAGAGGCATAATACACCTACGGTATCATCTTTTCTTCCTTAAAAATATATACTGGTAAATCTCCCAAGTTAGCACATAAAAGTAAACTTCATTCTTTGTAATAGTTAAATGATATTTCACGCACAATTGTACTATTATTTACTTAACAATTTCATATTGATATACATTGAAACTCCTTCCAGTTCTTATAATCTACCGAAATGAACATGCATGTACTTAAGGATGCTGCGGCTGCTGCTAAGTCACTTCAGTCTTGTCTGACTCTGTGCGACCCCATAGACAGCAGCCCACCAGGCTCCCCCATCCCTGGGGTTCTTCAGGCAAGAACACTGGAGTGGGTTGCCATTTCCTTCTCCAATTCATGAAAGTGAAAAGTGAAAGTGAAGTCTCTCAGTCGTGTCCGACTCTTAGAAACTCCATGGACTGCAGCCTACCAGGCTCCTCCATCCGTGGGATTTTCCAGGCAAGAGTACTGGAGTTGGGTGCCATTGTCTTCTCTGGTACTTAAGGATGAATTCTTATCAATAAAATTGCTGGACCAAAGGCATATGCATTTTAATTATTGAGAGATAACAAATTACTGTATACATATGTTTATACTAACTGCATATAGTAATAATTCTTTTCCTCAAACCTTATCTTGCAGCATTATTCTATGATTATAAAGCATATATACTATAAATAAATACAATTTCATCCACAGTTAGTCATCAGATTTTGATCATGTATTCCTCTATGTTATTCTTACCACTGGAAGTGTTTACCTTAGTTGTATAGTTGTTGAGTTTCTGATTTGGGTTCTAACTATGGAATCTAGTTGTACTGGATTTTGACACCCTTTTACAATGGAGGGAATAATTGTGTAATCTAATTTCTAGAAACTTAAATGTGTTAAAACTAATGTGAATAGTACATCCAAATGTTGTCATCAAAGAAATATTTTTCAACAATAAGAGAGTAGTCATTAATTTCTGAATAATGTTCTTTGATTTCCACATATACTTTTTTCAAAATATAATATTTAAAAAGTTTTAGCACTCTTCATGCCCTCCAAAATAACTTTACAATGCTTATCAGATATTGTACTAACATCTCCCCCAAACAGATACATTTCAACCTTAGCAATATAATAAAAAATTAACTTCCTAATTATTAGCAGTGTAAAAATGAACAATGTCTTACCTTAAAGTCTTAAACTTCTCCAATATTTCTCTTAAAAACTCTACAAAGTAGAAGCCGTGAAGCATATGGTGCATC
>SJYC01003993.1:0-14135 GCA_006408675.1 Madoqua kirkii | reverse complement strand
AGAGACAGCTTCATGCCCTCCAAAATAACTTTACAATGCTTATCAGATATTGTACTAACATCTCCCCCAAACAGATACATTTCAACCTTAGCAATATAATAAAAAATTAACTTCCTAATTATTAGCAGTGTAAAAATGAACAATGTCTTACCTTAAAGTCTTAAACTTCTCCAATATTTCTCTTAAAAACTCTACAAAGTAGAAGCCGTGAAGCATATGGTGCATCCAAGAAAGAAATCTTTAAAATCTGGACACAAGCACAAGGTAGTGGCTCTTTTAGAAGAGCATTTTCTCCACTGCAAACCAGCTGTAAGCAGTCTACCTAATAGCCTTCAGAAAAGCTGTGCTGTGATATGTTAATTTACACCCACTGTGCATTAAATGAGAAGCCAAAGGCCATGTACTGGGCACGTAACTTATTACCTCAACATAAAACAGATATTACATTTACTAGTAAAAAATTTAAAGTACAATCTCTGGGAGTTTGTAGGCAACAAAAAAGTAAAGAGCCTGAGAAATTACGGTATAATTAGTTAACCCATGATGCCAGGTGTCTTCACTGGTGGCTCAGATGGTAAAGAATCTGCCTGCAGTGCAGGAGACCCAGGTTCGATCCCTGGGTCGAGAAGATCATCTGGAGAAGGGAAAGGCGACCCACGCCAGTATTCTTGCCTGGAGAAACCCATGGACAGAGAAGCCCAGCCAGCTACAGTCCACGGGGTCGCAAAGAGTTGGACACGACTGAAGCGACTTAGCGCACACAAGTTTTGTCATAGCTTTCCCTCCGGAGCAAGAGTCTTTTAGCTGCAAGCACCTTCCATAGTGATTTTGGATCATAAGACAATAAAATCTGTCCCTGCTTCCACTTTTTCCCCTTCTACATGTGTATGAAAGGAAAAGTGCTAGTTGCTCAGTTCTCTCCAGTTCTTGGATATGTACTCTTTATTGTGTCTCTGTGTGTATTTGTGTTTTTTATAGATTTTATGTATTTGTGTCTTTTATATGTCTTTTATGTCTGTGCATATTTTCTTTTATATGTGTATACATCTATTAATATTTTACTTTTTGTTAACTGGAAATAGAACTGCCATATGACCCACCAATCCCACTGCTGGGCATACACACTGAGGAAACCAGAATTGAAAGAGCCATATGTACCCCAATGTTCATTGCAGCACTGTTTACAATAGCTAGGACACGGAAGCAATCTAGATGTCCATCGGCAGACAAATGGATAAGGAAGTTGTGGTACATATACACAATGTAATATTACTCAGCTATAAAAAAAGAGTGCATTTGAGTCAGTTCTAGTGAAGTGGATGAAACTGGAGCCTATTATACAGAGTGACATAAGTCAGAAAGAGAAAAACATTACAGTATATTAAAGCATATATATGGAATTTAGAAAGACGATAATGATGATTTTACATGCAAGGCAGCAAAAGAGAGAAACAGATATAAAGAACAGAATACTGGACTCTGTGAGAGAAGGCAAGGGTGGGATGATATGAGAGAATAGCATTGAATCATGTATATTACTACATGTAAAATAGATGACCAGAGCAAGTTTGATGCATGAAGCAGGGCATTCAAAGCTGGTGCTCTGGGACAACCCAGAGGGATGAGGTGGGGAGGGAGGTGGCAGGGGGGATCAGGATGGGAGGGCACCTGTGTGCCCATAGCTGATCCATGTCGATGTGTGGCAGGGGCCACCATAGTGTTGTGAAGTGATTGTCCTCCAATTAAAACAAACAATTTTTTTAAAAAACACCTAAAAATTCACACTCAAAAAAAAATTTAGTTTTTGTTATACACACACACACACACACACACACACACGCACACACGCACACATTCCTATAAGAAGACTGGAAGGACATAAGCCAAATTCTTAACCATGCTTTATGCTATGTTCTTCCATATTGCTTCAATTTTTGGTAATAGTAATGTAGCTATATATATTTTGTATAATTTTAAAAATATTTTTAAAAATAAAGGTTAGGTACTGTTTGGAAAATTATTCTTTAATAATTTTATATTTTGACTAAATACTGTAAGACTAAGTGAAAAAGAACTGTACAAAAACACTGCACCTAGTCAGCAAAGTCATTACTCACAGGCATACAGATGAATAATTCTGAAGCTGCTATAATGTACACTAGGATTGAACACATAGTACATTATCACTGATGGCGGGAGCAAGATTCTCATTATTGGAAAGAAAAATATAGAGGGAAAGAGGGGAAGGTAAGAATGAACCACGTGATACTACATTAGGTTTGAAATCATCAGTATGAATCGTTTTAAGTTAATATAGATATAGACGGATTAAGCAATAACTATACATATGTATATATACACAGGTTAGTATACATATCATACATATATTTTCTAGCTCTGACCACTTAGAGTGCCTAGAAATAATAATATCACAGTAGCAGTGAACAAATCACGAACCTAGAACTTGGTTTCTAATACCGTTCTCCAATAAAAGGAACCAGGGGTCCTTGGCACAGTGACCAATTCTAGCACCAGATTAGGGAAAATGTAAGCTGATTTTGGAGCATCTTGCAGGGCCAGAAAGTAAGAAAACGCCCCCCAAAAGGGGGGCACAGGTGGGGACACAAAGGCCAACATGACACAGAAGAACAATTTAAGCAACAAAACAAATAATGTGGTATTTAACTATATCTCAAAGTATAAAATAAATGCCTGAGCTCAGGATATAAATAAACGATTAAATAAATAAGCTAAATAGAGGAGAAAAGAAAAATCTCCCATATACGAGAGTTCCAAAGACTTTGCACAGGTACTCACTACCTCAAGGAGGTGAAGCCTAACTCCTGTGACCCCTTGATTATGGGTTATACTTACTGACTTGTTTAAAAGAGTGGAGTATGGGAATTTTTTAAAAGGAAAAATATATATGTAACTTTATGGTTAAGAAAACAGGTGAACAAGGTTCACATCTCTGATGATAAGTCAAACTCACAAGTATACTTAATACAGTGTGGCAAGAATCATCCTTCGTCCCCCTGGTCATCCTCCCAAACAGGTTCTTTACCATCTGAGCCACTAGAGAAGCCCCCCAAACACCCATAACACTAGTCTAAACATGAGAAAAGCATCGGGTGATGCCAAGTTAAGGGATGTTCTACAACATGTCTGGCTGGCACTCCTTAAAAATAAGGAAAGTTGAGAAAATGCCACAGACCAAAGATGCTAGGGAGACATGACAACTAAATGTAATGTGGTATGCTACACAGAATCTTGGAACAGAAAAAGGACACTAGGGAAAAATCAATGAAGTCTGAATAAACTGTGGAGTTTCATTATTAATTGGGCTTCCCATGTAGCTCAGTCAGTAAAGCATCTATCTGCCTGCAATGCATGAGACCTGGGTTCAGTTCCTGGGTCGAGCAGTTCTCCTGGAGAAGGAAATGGCAACCCACTCCAGTCTTCTTGCTGGAGAATCCCATGGACAGAGAAGCCTGGCAGGCTAGAGTTCACAGAATCGCAACATTGGGACACGACTTGGCACCATCTTTCTTCCTTCTTAATTATGAATAATGTATCAATATTTGGTTCACTGGTTTGACAAATGTGAACTAATGTAAGATATTAATAAGGAAAACTGGGTGAAGGACGTACAAGAAGTTTGTACTATGATACAATTTTTTTCTGTTTAAATTCAAAATTTTTTAACACATTAAAATCGTGTTTTTTTAATTTAACATAAAATTTTCCATCTTAACCATTTCTAAGTAAAACATTCAGTAGTGTTAGGTATATTATCACTGCTATGTGCCAAACCTCTAAAACTTTTTCATTCTGCAGTGCTAAAACTCCACACCCATTAAACAACTACTCATGTCCCCCTGCCCCCAGTCCCGGGCAACCACCATTTGGCTTTCTCTTTCTGTGGTTCTCACTACTCTAAATCCTCGTCTAAGTGGAATCATAAACTATTTGTCTTTTTGTTACTGGCTCATTTCACTTAGCACAATGTCCTCAAAGTCCATTTATGTTGTCGTGTCAGTGGGCTGCTATAACAGAATACCACAGACTGTGGCTTACTCAGCAGGCACTTATTTCTCACGGATCTGGAGCCTAGGAAGTCTGAGGATTGCAGATTTCTTGCCATTCCTTCACACCGTGGAGAGTAAGCTCTAGTCTCCTCCTTTTCTTAAAGGACGCTAACTCCATCATGGGGGCTCCATTTTCATGATCTTCAGTTCAGTTCAGTTCAGTTAAGTCGCTCAGTCATGTCCGACTCTTTGAGACCCCATGAATCACAGCACGCCAGGCCTCCCTGTCCATCACCAACTCCCGGAATTCACTCAGACTCACGTCCATCGAGTCTGTGATGCCATCCAGCCATCTCATCCTCTCTCATCCCCTTCTCCTCCTGCCCCCAATCCCTCCCAGCATCAGTCTTTTCCAATGAGTCAACTCTTCACATGCGGTGGCCAAAGTACTGGAGTTTCAGCTTTAGCATCATTTCTTCCAAAGAAATCCCAGGGTTGATCTCCTTCAGAATGGACTGGTTGGATCTCCTTGCAGTCCAAGGGACTCTCAAGAGTCTTCTCCAACACCACAGTTCAAAAGCATCTTTGGCGCTCAGCTTTCTTCACAGTTCAACTTATCTAAACCTAATTTCTTGCCACAAGGCTTCACCTTCTAACACCATTATAATGAGAAGTAAGATTTCACTATTTAGTCCATAATAATCAGAGTTTCCTTTCTTTTTAAGGGAATATGTATACATATGGATATAGATATATATACCACATTGCCACATACTTTTATCCACTGACACAGAGGTTGTTTCTGCTGCTTGGCTGTTGTGAATACTGATGCTATAAACACAGATGTGCAAATATTTTGGGGGGTATATATCCAGAAATGGAATTGCTGAATTGTACAGTAATTTTATTTCTAATTTAGGTTTCAAGGTTAGGTCTTTGATCCATTTCAGTTAATTTTTGTATATGATATTAGATAAGGTACAACTTAATTATTTTAGTAGTGGATATCAGTTTTCCTAAAACCATTTGTTAAAGAGACCATTCCTTCCCCCATCAAATCATATTAGCATCCTTGTTTAAAATCATTTGACCATATATGTTAGTTTAGTTTTGTATTATCTAATGTATTTAATTGGTTTACATGCTTGACTTTATGCTAATACCACAATGTTTTGATCATTATAGCTGCATATAAGTTTTGAAATCAGGAATTTTAAGACCTCTAACTTTGTTGATCTTTTTGAAGAATTTTTGGTTATTCAGCTTCTTGAAATGACATACAAATTTTAGTACATTTTACATTAATCTAAAATTATGCTAAAATTTTTAATTTACCCAAATTTTCACAGATATTTTTATCTATCAACAAACACAGATATTCCTAAGTATTTTAATGACAATGAAATATAACATTGTATGTACCCATTAAACTGATACAAATTTCTTATTGATGGACAATTAGGATTTTGCCAATGTTATGGTCTACAAACTAATTCAGTGAACATTATTGTGCATATATCTTTTCTAACAAGGGCAGTTATCCTATCAGATGTCAGCACCTGGAGCAATTGCTAAATCAAAGGATATGTTCATTTTAAATGTTTATTTATGCCAAACTATACTATATGAGTAACAGGCAAGTTTGGCATTGGAGTACAAAATGATGCAGGGCAAAGGCTAACAGAGTTTTGCCAAGAGAATGCACTGGTCATAGCAAACACAGTCTT
This sequence comes from Madoqua kirkii, assembly GCA_006408675.1. Classification (NCBI taxonomy): domain Eukaryota; kingdom Metazoa; phylum Chordata; class Mammalia; order Artiodactyla; family Bovidae; genus Madoqua; species Madoqua kirkii. The sequence continues at coordinate 8,380 of SJYC01003993.1, read as the reverse complement.
CCAACAACACAACAGAATACTCTACACATGGACATCACCAGATAGTCAATACCAGAATCAGACTGATTATATTCTTTGCAGTTGAAAATGGAGAAGCTCTCTACAGTCAGCAAAAACCAGACCAGAAGCTGACTGTGACTCAGATCATGAATGCCTTAGTGACAAATTCAGACTTAAATTGAGAAAGTAGGGAAAACCACTAGGCCATTCAGTTATGACCTAAATCAAACATCTTAGAATTATACAGTGGAAGTGACAAACAGATTCAAGGGATTAGATCTGATAGAGTGCCTGAAGAACTATGGATGGAGGTTCATGACATTGAATAGCAGACAGTGACAAAGACCATTCCCAAAAAAAGAAATGCAAAAAGGCAAGACTGTTGTCTGAGGAGGGCTTACAAATTGTTGAGAAAAAAAGAGAAGCTAAGGCAAAAGAGAAAAGGAAAGATATGCTCATTTGAATGCAGAGTTCCAAAGAATAGCAAGGAGAAATAAGAAAGACTTCCTCAGTGATCAATGCAAAGAAATAGAGGAAAACAATAGAATGGGAAAGACTAGAGAGCTCTTCAAGAGAATTAGAGCTACCAAGGGAACATTTCATGCAAAGATGTGCACAATAAAGGACAGAAATGGTCTGGACCCAACAGAAGCAGAAGATATTAAGAAAAGATGGCAAGAATACACAGAGGAATGATACAAAAAAGATCTTAATGATCCAGATACCCATGATGGTGTGATCACTCACCTAGAGCCAGACATCCTGAAATGTGAAGTCAAGTGGGCCTTAAAAAGCATCATTATGAACAAACCTAGTGGAGGTGATGGAATTCCAGTTGAGCTACTTCAAATCCTGAAAGATGATGCTGTGAAAGTGCTGCACTCAATATGCCAGCAAATTTGGAAAACAGCAGTGATCACAGAACTGAAAACGGTCAGTTTTCATTTCAAACCCAAAGAAAGGCAATACAGAAGAATGCTCAAAGTACCACACAATTGCACTCATCTCACACACTAGCAAGGTAATGCCCAAAATTCTCCAAGCAAGGCTTCAACAGTATGTGAACCAAGAAATTCCAGATGTTCAAGCTGGATTTAGAAAAGGCAGAGCAACCAAAGATCAAATTTCCAACATCTGTTGGATCATAGAAAAAGCAAGAGAATTCCAGAAAAATACCTACTTCTGCTTTATTGACTACACTAAAGCCTTTGTCTGCATGGATCACAATCAACTGTGGAAAATTCTTAAAGAGATGGGAATACCAGACCACCTTACTTGCCTCCTGAGAAATCTGTATACAAGTCAAGAAACAACAGTTAGAACTGGACATGGAACAACAGACTGGTTCCAAATTGGGAAATGAGTACATCAAGGCTGTATACTGTCACCCTGCTTATTTAACTTATATGCAGAGTACACCATGAAAAATGCTGGGCCAGATGAAGCACAAGCTGGAATCAAGATTGCCAGGAGAAATATCAATAACCTCAGATACGCAGATGACACCACCCTTATGGTAGTAAGTGGAGAGGAATTCAAAAGCCTCTTGATGAAAGTGAAAGAGAAGAATGAAAAATATGTAGATCTACATTCAAAAATGTAGATCATGGCATCCAGTCCCATCACTTCATGGCAAATAGATCGGGAAACAACAGAAACAGTGACAGACTTTATTTTCTTAGACTCCAAAATCACTGTAGATTAAGAGATGGGAATACCAGACCACCTTACTTGCCTCCTGAGAAATCTGTATACAAGTCAAGAAACAACAGTTAGAACTGGACATGGAACAACAGACTGGTTCCAAATTGGGAAATGAGTACATCAAGGCTGTATACTGTCACCCTGCTTATTTAACTTATATGCAGAGTACACCATGAAAAATGCTGGGCCAGATGAAGCACAAGCTGGAATCAAGATTGCCAGGAGAAATATCAATAACCTCAGATACGCAGATGACACCACCCTTATGGTAGTAAGTGGAGAGGAATTCAAAAGCCTCTTGATGAAAGTGAAAGAGAAGAATGAAAAATATGTAGATCTACATTCAAAAATGTAGATCATGGCATCCAGTCCCATCACTTCATGGCAAATAGATCGGGAAACAACAGAAACAGTGACAGACTTTATTTTCTTAGACTCCAAAATCACTGTAGATGGTGACTGCAGCCATGAAATTAAAAGACACTTACTCCTTGGAAGAAAAGCTATGACAAACCTAGAAAGCATATTTAAAAAAACAGAGACATTATTTTACTAACAAAGGTCTAGTCAAAGCTATGGCTTTTGCAGTAGTCATGTATGAATGTGAGTGTTGGACCATAAAGAAAGCTGAGTGCTGAAGAACTGATGCTTTTGAGTTAAATTGTTGGAGAAGATCTTGAGAGTCCCTTGGACTGCAAGGAGATCAAACCAGTCAATCCTATAGGAAATTAGTCCTGAATATTCATTGGAAAGACTGATGCTGCTGCTGAAGCTCCAACACTTTGGCCAGCTGATGTGAAGAACTGACTCATTGGAAAAGACCTGATGCTGGGAAAGATTGAAGGCAAGGAAAGGGGATGACAGAGGATGAGATGGTTGGATGGTATCATCGATCCAATGGACAAGAGTTTGAGCAAGCTTCGGGAGTTGGTGATGATCACGGAAGCCTGCCATGCTGCCCTGTCCATGGCACCACAAAGAGTTGGACATGACTGAACAACTGAACCAAACGGACACCGTAGATTAGTATTATCAATTTTTCAACAGTGCATAAGAGAGTTTACCCTTCTCTCCTTAGAGTTTTGTTTATTCTTTTCATGTCTCCTAACTGATGGGCTAAAGTTGATTTCTCCTTGTTGCTTAACTGCATTCATTTGTAATCACATAAACCTTAAAATCAAGTGTTATATCCTCAGATTATTATTTCAAAAAAATTACAAAAACTTTTTTTTTCCAATTGTCTTCGGTAAAAATGTTTCTAGCTGTCAAGCCATAGAAACTTACTGTAACTAACTTTATCAGAAGATAACATACTAGAATCAAATCAGTGAACTGACAGTAGCTGAAGGATCAGGTATTATAAATAGGAAGTGGGAGCTTCTGAGGTGAAGGCCAAAAGGCCCATAGGTATGGTCCCTAAAATTGGAGGATTTAATCAGCATATTGCCACACATGCAATGGATAACTTTCAGCTATTCTTTGTATCTTTTATTCAATATTCCAAAGTTCTGAAAGAGAGAGAAGTGTCTAATCAGCTAGATATAAATCACATCCCTGCTCTTTGGCTGCACTAGGGAGAAAGAAAACAGAATCCTTCAGTTTCCACAGGGGGAAGTTATTTCTGTCTCTCATCAAGTAAACAAATAATGGAGATTCTCTGGTAGAAAGATGGGAATGCTATTAAAGACAGACTGAGATGCTGAGCTGCCTGCAGATTGACAAATGTCAACTAAATGGGGGCAAAAAAGTGCTCGAGCTTAACACCTAATAAATTTTTTCTGTATATATAATTGATAATTAGTTAAAGAATACTAGGTGAGCATACCTTCAGATTGACATTATTGGTATCCTTAATCTGTGCTTGTAAATTTCTTTAACTAAATATTTTGGGCATTTTTCATCTTCAGCAAAAGCTAGTATGCACACACACATGCATTTATATTTCTAACATGTTAATTTCAATTAAGTATTGAAATTTAAAGTCCCCTATGAATCCAAGAACCTCAAAAATATTACAATGATCCATCTTAATAATATCCCTGAGCAAAGAAACTTCTCTCCTGAAATTAATTCTACAAGCATATGTTTGAGATTCAGTTAACAAAACAAAACAAAATCATTATGACACTACAAAGTTAGTTGGTCAAAAAAGACAAACCTATAAATCTTTATGTTTAAAAAAAGGATATGCTTTTTATGGCTGAGTAATATTCCATTGTATATATGTAACATTATGCAGAATGAAGTAAGTCAGGAGAACAAATATCATAATCCCAAAGAAAGGCAATGCCAAAGAATGCTCAAACTACCACACAATTGCACTCATCTCACATGCTAGTAAAGTAATGCTCAAAATTCTCCAAGCCAGGCTTCAGGAATATGTGAACCATGAACTTCCAGATGTTCAAGCTGGGTTTAGAAAAGGCAGAGGAACCAGAGATCAAATTGCCAACATCCGCTGGATCATCAAAAAAGCAAGAGAGTTCTAGAAAAACATCAACTTCTGCTTTATTGACTATGCCAAAGCCTTTGACTGTGTGGATCACTACAAACTGGAAAATTCTGAAAGAGATGGGAATACCAGACCACCTGACCTGCCTCTTGAGAAACCTATAGGTCAGGAAGCCACAGTTAGAACTGGACATGAAACAACAGACTGGTTCTAAATAGGAAAAGGAGTACATCAAGGCTGTATATTGTCACCCTGCTTATTTAGTAGGACAAGACTGAGCAGCTGAACTGAGCTGCACTGAACTGAACTGAACTGAATGCCTGTACATGGAATCTAGAAAAACTGAATTGATGAATCTATTTTTAGGGAAGGAATGGAGCTGAAGATATAAAGAACAGACTTATGGACACAGTGGGGGAAGGAGAGACTGGGATGAATGCAGAAAGTAGCGTCAGAATATATACACTATCATGTATAGAATAGAGACCTTGTAAGAAGTTGCTATATGATAGAGGGAGCCCAGCTTGGTACTCTGTGATAGCCTAGAGGGACAGGATGACGGGAGGAGAGGAGGCTCACCAGGGAGGCGATATATGTACAATCATGGCTGATTTGTGTTGTTGAATGGCAGAAACCTGGGCTCAGATGGTAAACAATCTGCCTGCAATGCCAGAGACCCAGGTTTGATGCCTGGGTCTGGGAGATCCCCTGGAGAAGGGAATGGCAATCCCCTCCAGTATTCTTGCCTGGAGAAGCTCATGGACAGAAGAGCCTGGCAGGCTACAGTCTATGGGGTCACAAAGAGTCGAACAGGGCTGAGCGACTAACACACACACGGCAGAAACCAACACAACATTGTAAAGCAATTTTCCTTCAATTAAAAAGTAACTTTATAAAATGATGTGACAATTTTGTAGATTTTTTAGCCTTTTGGAGATACTATATCTAAGTAGTTTGCCAGAATTATTTACTTTTCAACCAGTGATTTAAACTTCACAAACACTGTTTCAGAAATGATAGAGAAAATGTCTAAGATTCCATTCTACTCTTTATCCTAAAGTAATCAGCCTAACCCTTATCAAAACTTATTATAGTTAGCCAAGATGGAAATTACAACTGAAGTGAACATTTTAAATCATCAGGGAAAAAAGTGCAAGATATTAAATAATGAAGATGTCCTTGGGCTAATTAAAATAATGTCAAATATCACAAAACCTACTTTTTAAATCTGAGCTTTTGGCAAATGAAGGGGTGAGAAGTCTTGTTATTTTCAGGCAGGAAGGTGAAAGTAGACAACTGCTCTCCCAATTCCAGCTATTTTTCCTAGGTCATAAATTGTAATCACCTTACACATTTCATTTGGTTCCAAATTACATTTGGTCATGGGTATTCCCTGAAACAAAATCCATCCTCCAAGAACAAAAATTCATGACCAAGAAGGATATTGGGCCTGTAATTCAACCTTTCCCTGAAGCTGTATCTCAATGTTTGACTGTAATGGTTATGCTCATGGAAGTATTCTGCTATACATGGATTCTATTCTTAACTTATATGTTAAATTTACATTATCTCTTGGTATAAACATTACTCTTTCATAACACTGCTGCTGCTGCTGCTAAGTCGCTTCAGTCGTGTCCGACTCTGTGCAACCCCATAGATGGCAGCCCATCAGGCTCCCCTGGTCCCTGGGATTCTCCAGGCAAGAACACTGGAGTGGGTTGCCATTTCCTTCTCCAATGCATGAAAGTGAAAAGTGAAAGTGATGTCGCTAGTCGTGTCTGGCGCTTCACGACCCCATGTACTGCAGCCCACCAGGCTCCTCCGCCCATGGAATTTTCCAGGCAAGAGTATTGGAGTGTGTTGCCATTGATAACACTGCTGCCGCTGCTAAACTGCTTCAGTCGCGTCCGACTCTGTGCAACCTCATCAGCAGCCCACTAAGCTCTGCTGTCCCTGGGATTCTCCAGGCAAGAACACTGGAGTGGGTTGCCATTTCCATCTCCAACGCATGAAAGTGAAAAGTGAAAATGAAGTTGCTCAGTCGTGTCCTATAAACATTACTCTTTCATAACACTGCTGCTGCTGCTGCTAAGTCGCTTCAGTCGTGTCCGACTCTGTGCAACCCCATAGATGGCAGCCCATCAGGCTCCCCTGGTCCCTGGGATTCTCCAGGCAAGAACACTGGAGTGGGTTGCCATTTCCTTCTCCAATGCATGAAAGTGAAAAGTGAAAGTGATGTCGCTAGTCGTGTCTGGCGCTTCACGACCCCATGTACTGCAGCCCACCAGGCTCCTCCGCCAATGGAATTTTCCAGGCAAGAGTACTGGAGTGTGTTGCCATTGATAACACTGCTGCTGCTGCTAAACTGCTTCAGTCGCGTCCGACTCTGTGCAACCTCATCAGCAGCCCACTAAGCTCTGCTGTCCCTGGGATTCTCCAGGCAAGAACACTGGAGTGGGTTGCCATTTCCATCTCCAACGCATGAAAGTGAAAAGTGAAAATGAAGTTGCTCAGTCGTGTCCTACTCCTAGCGACTCCACAGACTGCAGTACACCCTTAAAAGATTCTACCCCTCAGAACAAGCTGAGTTATTCTGAGATACATGACCCTTGAAAGCCTCAGTGATTACAACACAGGCATCTACAGATGCAGTTCATGCAATCTTCACTGGACTTCATCTGGACTCCCAGCCTTACAGAACTGTTCCTATTGGGAATATCATTGGTTTTCTTTGTAGTGTCAAAGAAAGAGAGCATGATAAAATAAATCTCTGTTGATATCAGCAAGGTGATATTAGCAAGGCAAGTCACCTCACCTTACCTGAGTTCAACAGGGTGGCGATACATTAACCTTATTCAGGAAGGGGCAATGAAATGTTGGGAAACAATCTCCCAGAAATATGTTCTTACTCTTTAAGAGTTGTCAAAATTACATGTTTGAGCTTGAAAAGTTAAGGACAACACCCTCAAAATATTTGCCACTTTGGGGGACATCTTGGATGCTCCAGTGGTTATACTCTGGCTCTCTTTCAACCTTCAATTGAACATCTTTCTAGTATCTAATATTAACTGTTAATGCTCTGTTAACATCTATAATTAAATAAGTGCTGTTAGTTTACAGTTAAACATTGGAGGTCCCCTGAATCCAGTGCTAGACCAGCTATACAACTCTTCATCTTCAGAGGAGGGGTGTCCTTTTCAGGGTGGAGACTACAGACTACTCTTTCTGTTACTCTACATCTTACAGTAAACCTAAAGCAAACAATCTAGATGTACTGGGGATCAACCTACTGTGTAGAGGATTGCAGCCTCTCTTCCTCTCTTGCCCAGAAAACTTGCCTACCTGCTATTAGTGCTTGAAATTTTTTGATAGTTTTAAATTTTGAGAATGTACCTGCTTAAACCTATTATCATGTTGGTATGGCAAAGTTCTAGAATTTTTTCATTTTTAACTCATTGATATAAAAAACTTTACCATAAAGATACTTGGCTATTAGGATATTTGAAGTTTGTGAATCAGTGAACACATTTTGTAGGGCTTCCCAGATGGCTCAGTGGTGAAGAATCCACAGACAATTCAGGAGATGAGGATTCAGTCCCTGGGTCAGGAAGATCCCCTGAAGGAGGAAATGACAACCCACTCCAGTCTACTTGCCTGGGAAATTCTAAGGACAGAGGAGTCTGGTGAGCTGCAGTCCACAGGGTCACAAAGAGTCAGACACGACTAAGTGACTGAGCATACATGCACATTCTGTAGATGGCCAGTGATTAAAACTAAAATAAGGCCTCTCATAAACTAGAGAATGCTAGCTAAAGTCATGTAAGAAACATACAGATGTGACACTGCATAGTAACTCTAAGGAACTACCTAATAAAAGCCATCTATTAACTACACAGCATTTATTTTGTTGTTCACTTTCAGTTCCATACTTAAAAATGACAAGAGGGTGCCTTCAAAAATATTTACATTAAATTTGATAAAACTGATATATTAATGAGTTAATTTGTTTGGTGAATAAAAGAAATAACCAAAGAATTCACAAAAGGAAAATATTAATAAAAAACTTTTACATGATGTTTTACTTCATCCATAACCAACAAAATATAAACTATGTTTTCCTTCTAGTTGGCATAGAATTTTTAAAAAATTTTGAACAAGTCATTCAAAATAGGTGAATATGTATCTTTTGTATACAACTAAAAAAGTATAATTTCAGTGTGAATA
>SJYC01003992.1:0-13394 GCA_006408675.1 Madoqua kirkii | reverse complement strand
CCCCCCCCCCCAGGGATTGAATCCACATTTCCTGCATTGTAGGCAGTTTCTTTACCACTGAGCAACCTGGGAAGCTCCCACAAAGGTCATTATAAAGGGGGGAAAAAATAGCGGGAGTAGGAATATTCTAGATTGAAGGAGACTATTTAAATATGAGACTAAGCAGTCTTCTTTAATCTAATGATAACTATATGCAGTGTGTAATCCTTGACTGGCCCCTGGATTGAAAGGGAGGAAAGAAGGAAGGGGAGGGAGGAGGTAAGTAAAGAGGAAGCAGGAAAGGACGAAGGAAAGCTATAGAGCTACATAAAAGGCATTTGGGAAACAACTGAGGACATCTGGACATGGACTACATTTTAGAAGCTATTATTATACTGTTAAATTCTTGAGAAAATAGTATTGAGATTTTGTAGGAGAGCATCCTTGCTTTTGGGAAACACACAATAAGACACTAAAGAAGAAGATATGATGTCTGAGACTTTCAAAGGGTTCAGCAACAAAAACAACAAAGAAAATTCAATACCAGGCATTAATCACAATATCTATAATAATAATGATTACAGTCTAAATATTCACAGTTTAAATGTCTATATAATGAAGTTATATATTTTAAAATATGTTTTAAACTAGTTTTTCCTCATGGACTATATATTATTTAAGGGGTGCTTTTCTAAAAGGTTGATTTTTTTCAAATGACATAATTTTTAATGTGACTTCTTTGAAATATAAGGAGTACCAAAGAATCACCAAATTTAATGCAAAGACTAGTAAGGATTTTTTTAAAAACTAGTGAGATGGTTGGATGGCATCACTGACTCAATGGACATGAGTTTGAGCAAGCTCCAGGAGTTAGTGATGGACAGGGAAGCCTGGCATGCTGCAGTCCATGAGGTCGCAAAGAGTCAGACATGACTGAGCAACTGAACTGAACTGAGTAAGATTCTGAAGTAGCATTCCAGTTTCTCACTGATCAATTCCTTCATATTGAAGGATTCCATGCAAACAAACCCACTGGCAAAAATGTGATAAAGAAACACATTATAGTTTCAAACTTTGTTCCCTGTTGTCAAAACAAGGACCTGATAGGAAAGAAAATGGAGACAGTGGCCAGTCAGGTATGTACTACGTAGCTTAAGAAGGCTGAAAAAGTAGATTTTAAAAACACGTTCATATATTCTGAAATAGGTTAGACAATAAGCATTATCAGGTAATACCTTATTAGCAAAATGCAAGAAATTTCAAGAAGAGTAATCATGAGGAAGGAAAAACAAAGTGCTGAAGCATAAAATGTCATAAAGACAAACTTTTCCTGCTACTCTTTTTCTAGGATCAGTCCTGGCACCCACATAAAACTCTCTCTCTAGATTCCTTTCCATTGTACCCTGAACAATAATCTTATGCATCTCTGGCATATAAGCATAGGTTACTGATTTGTTCTATCTCCCTCTTGCCAAACAACAGGAAGAGTAGAGAGACTAGAATTGCACTGTCTTAGGTCTACCCTCTACCAATGGAACCACTTAGAAAGGCAGTTTTCCTGTGGAACCTGTCTTCTCTGACTGAAACCTATTCAGTAAGCCTGTTCATGCCTGACCTCCTGCCCCCTTGACACTGATCTGTCCTAAAGGGGATGCCAATATATCGTCTGTCAAATTTATATTAGAAAGCCAGAGCCTAAGGTCCCTATTTCTATATTGCACACAATGCTTTATGTCAAACTTTGATAAACATGAAATCACATTTTCCAAGGTTAAAAAACAAGTGTCAGTCAGTCAAAAATAGTTGATCACTGTGAGTGTCTCACTGGTTGACCTTGAACTCTTTCATGACTCTGAGGTCAATGGTATGTCATTAGAAGAGGAATTTCTTATAGATTTACGATAAGCTCACTTCTTTGACTATGATCTTGACATTAGAAACCATTTTGAGTTGTCCATCTTCAAACACCTACCTAGTGTATGAAAGCATAAAGCTATAAAGGGATTGATCATGCTTTCAACTGTGCAATGAACTATTCATGCTATGAAATAGATGTTAATAGGAGTTAATACATGCATATCTACGAGACAAAGAATCCTAAGATTTCAACAATCTAAGGCTCAACAAAAAGAGACAAAGTAGAAGAAGAATAAAAAAAAGAAATGTTCAGTATTTACCACACATTCCATTTCCACTTCTATTTTAATTATATATGATAGAAGAAAATTAGCAGGTATATTATGCAAGTATATTCAAAGGTCTGAAAGACTTACAAAATTCACTTTCATTATATTATGGCTAGAGAAAAAATTTAAATATTGCTCTTAGATTTCTTATATGTCACACAAATAATTAATGCTATAAAAGGCTGCAGAAAACAGAATTTAAATATTGCTCTTAGATTTCTTATATGTCACACAAATAATTAATGCTATAAAAGATTGTCAGAGTCAGTTTTTAATATAAATACTAAGGGATTAAATATAACCCAAGACAGGGTTACTCCATTTAAATAATAGAAATTGTCATGTACATTTCTTAATTACTCACAAAATGTGGTTCTTTCCTAGAAACAATGTTTTGTGGGTTAGTCTTTTTATTTATTTATTTATTTTTGGCTGGTTTTGACTACCTGAAAAATACAAAGAGAAGAAAGAAGTTAATTTACATCCCTCTTCAGTTTCTCCAAATATCAAAATTATGAGCAACCAGAGTTTATGAGCAATCTGAATTGCACAGATCTGTTGCAGACATAATCACAGATGATTATGACAAACATACTTTTATTTTTTTCATTCTTTGAATATTAAAAGTTAGCTTATTACCATCTTTCCAGAAATGCTTAATGGAAATAAAATATATCTCATAACTTCTTAACTATGATTTTAAAGAAAGTGATAACCACTTGAGTGTTCTGCAGAAATACAAGGGCATAAATATAGGGCTGTCCCTAAATATGAGTTAAGCTGTGGGTTTCAAATGTTTTCAGTCATATGATATTCTGTACTGTGTCTTTCATATCAGATGAAATATGACAAAAATAATGATGGGTAGCTTTATAAATATTTAGCAAACACAATTCTTTCGAGTTTCCAACTCTGATCATCAAATTCATCACATTTTAGTCTATGTGCATTTCCTTATTGCCATTTGCTAAGACTTAAGTAAAGATGGTCACTAAGGGGAAGACAGCCCATAAACCCTATACTTAGTAACTTTAGACTCACATCTACTTGCAGGAGATATACATGACAGATCTATTGTTCTGTATTAGCAGGACACTGTCCCAGTATATGAACACATGCAAACTACTCAGGAAGGCCTTTGAATATTTAAGGCAAGACACTAGTGGCTCATCCCAGTGGGAACCGAAGAAAAGGGGAACCTGATTAAATTTAATGTCATTGTCACTTTTTTTTCATTGCGAAGAATTATATAGGTAGCCATAGCTACCACACTGTTCAGACAGCATGACCACAATATTCCCCTCAGAGGTTGGTGTCAAGGACTGAATTATTCACTCAAAGAATGTGATTCATTGCTGGATGTGGTTCTTACAAGATTAAAAGAGTCATCAGTATATAAAATTCACATACATATTCTAGGGGTGAAAGTAAAACCATTGCAACCTTTTGATCACTGATTAGGTTTTATAAGAATAATCTGTTAAAAATTATATATTTTTAGTATAGTTTGGACTGTGAATCCAGGTCTCTCTCTATCTCTTTAATTTAAAAATCACTCTGAAGTTTAAAAGTTTTCACATAAACTGTTGAAGGAGTTTAGAACAAGACCTCTTCTTATTCCTATTCCGTTTTAAAGGGAAGTTATTGAATCAATACTTAATTATGCTAGGCTATGGTATGTACATCTCTGAGTAAAACCTGCTAATTCACAAAAAATTTTCAGCATCAGCAAATAAGCATTATAATAACCTAACAATGTTTATCACACACACTGTCCTATTTATAATTTTCCTTGTCCCAGGTAAATATTTTCAAATGTCTAGAGTAATTTCTATACACATATTTCACCTAAAGTCAAATAAATATATTTTTAAAAATAAGATAGTTGAAAATTTAAATTTCAGATAGTTTTCACTTACTCATCTAATCAAATAATACCTCCCACAGAAGAAAACAAGCTATTATTTAGCCATGTATGTTAAATTTCTGATCTTTTTTTACTAATATCAGGCCCTGCTCTTTAAAAGGCTATATAAAAGTAAACGAAAGCTACTGCATTAAGGTAGTCCACCAAGGAAGTAATTGGTGGCTTTTGATAAACTCAGGGGACTAGTAACAAGCTTTCCATTGCAGAATGTCAGTTCATCAGTTCAAACTCAGTCCATACAGGCCTGACTGAAAGCCATGCCACCTGAGTGTCAGTCACTGGAGTTTGTAATATGAACTGGAGGCAGACTCCAGTCTGATTAATAGTGGACACAAGTCTACAACCCAGCAGCCACCATCACAACTGGCTCCCTCGTTTGAAGTCTCAGGAGACTGAACGGGCAATGGAATTTGAACTACCAACTCATTCTGGTCTCACCAGGGAAGGATGAAGGCTCCCTGATGGGGCTACTTGGCGAAGCTAGTAATGATGCTATTGTGTCCTAGACCTTTCTACAGATAAATAGAGAGCTTTCCTCTGTACAAGGACACACTTAAGGACCTTTAAAACACCAAGTAATTCATTCCGCCTACATGGGGTTAAAGAGACGGTCTTTTAGGATTACTTTCAAAATAAAAATGTAAATAAGTTTCTTTGTTTCTGTCTACTTGGTAACAATATTGTGAGAGAATATTAATTGTATTGCAAAAAACAACTTGTATTCTTAAGTAAAACCTAATTATATTATCTTCCAGTAAAATTTTATTTACTGAAATGAAATTATATCTAGAGTTTTCTTAAATACAATATTATTCCACAGCATGAAAACACACTAACGTCAAATTCAGAGACCATAATTTTTTTCTATCTAAAAGTAAAATTCTATGTAGATTCTATGTATTGATTATTTAAATTAGATGCCCACAGAGATACCACTTTATTGAGAACTGGGTTGATTACCATGGAGTTTGTGACACGACGACTGTAAGCAGAGGAAGCTTTGGAGATGCAACTTTCCCCCTGAAATACCAAGGGATATTTTCCTCGGTGTAATGTTAAACAATGTGCTTGGAACAATAAACTGACAATGCCTTTCCTGAGGCTTGTGGTGTGGTCACGGTGTTGATCTCGTCTTTTCTTCTTAATGTGCTCCCATACCAGAGACGCTACAATGGTCATTCACAAAAACTACAGTACGGAGAAGTTGAAGAAGCTTCTTCTGTAATGTTTCTTTCTTCTGTCTGCAGCTGGGGGGTTACAGCTGGTGTCTTGTTTTGTTTTGTTTTGTTTTTTTTTTTTTGGTTACCTGAATGGATTTCCGCTTCTTAACTGTACCAACTTGCCATTCATTATGATGATAGGTTCCATCAGAATATTTTAGTGTCCTTTGGTTTCTGAGTTACCTCTCATTCATTAAACGGTTTTAAAACAAGTTTTGCTAATGTTGAACATTTTATTATTTAATCCCATCAGTTCTGTTCTTTGATAATTATCTACACTCTGTCATAAAATGACTAACAGCTGCAAATAAAATGAGGGAAATTTTTGAACTGAAATCTGGATGTAGGGGAATTTTCTTTTTAAAAGGCTGTCAACAGAAAAGAGGTTATTATAAATGAAATTTCAGTTGCTGTTGAATTACAGCTTCTTGATATTACAGCTGTAAATGTAAGAAAAATGAGGCATAAAATAATTAAAACTAGGTTCACTGCTTCTTAATCTAATATTTTCTCTAGGACTAATGACTGAAAAGACTTAATACAAGGTTACTACCAGCACTGCCCAAAACCAGATGTTAAAACACCACAAACTTGAGCGCTTTTAATGACACTGTGATCTGCATGCTTGCAACAACAGCAGCAAATACTGACGATGCTCTTACTATGTACGAGGCACCATACACACTAGTTTACATTATCATATTAAATTAATTATCATCTTACCAAATCTATGAGGTAAGAACAAGTGTGCCCATTACATAAACAAGGAAACTGGTGATTAAAGCGGCTAAGTAAATTGCCTAAAGTGCACAGTGATCTAAACCTATTTGAACTCACACAGCTTGAGTTTAAAACTCTTTCTTAAATGCTGCATTAACAGCCTCACCACATTCATGTCACAATTAGATATTCATCAGCTGTGGATTTTTTTAATATACTACAGGTCAGGAAGCCACAGTTAGAACTGGGCATGGAACAACAGACTGGTTCCAAATAGGAAAAGGAGTATGTCAAGGCTGTATATTGTCACCCTGCTTATTTAACTTATATGCAGAGTACATCATGAGAAAAGCTGGACTAGAAGAAACACAATCTGGAATCAAGATTGCTGGGAGAAATATCAATAACCTCAGATATGCAGATGAAACCACCCTTATGGCAGAAAGTGAAGAGAACCTAAAAAGCATCTTGATGAAAGTGAAAGAGGAGAGTGAAAAAGTTGGCTTAAAGCTCAACATTCAGAAAACGAAGATCATGGCATCCGGTCCCATCACTTCATGGGAAATAGATGGCGAAACAGTGGAAACAGTGTCAGACTTTATTTTGGGGGGCTCCAAAATCACTGCAGATGGTGACTGCAGCCATGAAATTAAAAGACGCTTAGTCCTTGGAAGAAAAGTTATAACCAACCTAGATAGTACATTCAAAAGCAGAGACATTACTTTGCCAACTAAGGTCCATCTAGTCAAGGCTATGGTTTTTCCTATGGTCATGTATGGATGTGAGAGCTGGACTGTGAAGAAGGTTGAGTGCCGAAGAATTGATGCTTTTGAACTGTGGTGTTGGAGAAGACTCTTGAGAGTCCCTTGGACTGCAAGGAGATCCAACCAGTCTGTTCTGAAGGAGACTGGCCCTGGGATTACTTTGGAGGGAAGGATGCTAAAGCTGAAACTCCAGTACTTTGGCCACCTCATCTGAAGAGTTGACTCATTGGAAAAGACTCTGATGTTGGGAAGGATTGGGGGCAGGAGGAGAAGGGGACAACAGAGGATGAGATGGCTGGATGGCATCACTAACTCGATGGATGTGAGTCTGAGTGAACTCCAGGAGTTGGTGATGGACAGGGAGGCCTGGCGTGCTGCGATTCATGGGGTCACAAAGAGTTGGACACGACTGAGCGTGAACTGAACTGATTCAAATATTATCCTTTGGGAGATGTATCCCCTGGAATTCCCTGGAATTATTATTATTATTATTCCCTGGAATTATTATTATTATCCTTTGGGAGATGAATCCCCTGGAATTGGTTTTGATTTGTTTTTCTTGACAAACTGTACTTAGCAGATATGTGACCTTGTAAAGTTGCTCAGTCGTGTCCGACTCTTTGCGACCCCATGGGATTTTCCAGGCAAGAGTCCTGGGGTGGGTTGCCATTTCCTTCTCCAGGGGATCTTCCTGACCCGGGGATTGAACCCACGTCTCCAGAATTGCAGACAGATGCTTTACTGTATGTCATTTTGTCTCTATGAGTCTCAACTCTCTCACCTCAAAAATGAGGTAAGTGATCTAATGTGTGTGCTAAGTCACTTCAGTCATGTCCACCTCTTCATTATCTCCATGGACTATAGCCTGTCAGGCTTCTCTGTCCATGGGATTCTCCAGGCAACAATTCTGGAGTGGGTTGCCATGCCCTCCACCACGGGGATCTTGCCAATCCAGAGACTGAACCCATCTCTTACGGCTCCTGCATTGGCAGGCAGGTTCTTTACCAGTAGCACCACCTGGGAAGACCAAGTGAATTAGACAGGTCTCTAAAAGTCAGTATCATTATGACTTTGTCAGAACAAATATATGTAAAAACTTAATGCTTAAACAAAAACTAACCATGTCTTAGCACATGATTTTGTGAGTGAGAAATCCGGGTTGGGTTCAGATGGTGGTTCTTCTGCTGGACTGGGCTGGGTTCAGTCATGTATCCAGGCTAAGCAACGATCTCAGTTTTCTTGGGAGTGAGGAGGTTCCTAGACAATGGGATTTTCAGTGCTTAAATTCAGAAAGTTCCAGGCAAACCAGGTTGCATCCTATATGTATCTGTGGTCAGCTGGCATTCAAGGTTTCACTCACATGTGTGGAGACTGGCTGGTTATCAACAGATGCCACAAGGTAAGTGAGCCACAGATCTGATCATCCTGCCAGGTTCATTCACATCATGGTGTGTATAGGATTCTCATGCAGGAGAAGCAAGTCCCTATGAGAAAAGTGCCTATTTGTATTACATTTGCTACTCTCCCATGGTTCAAGGCAAGTCATATGGCTCAGACTCAAGGTTCAGAGTACAGTTCCAAGCTTACTGGTTATTAGCAGAATGCAGTTCCTTGCAAGCATGGAATTAAAGTCCTGCTTTCTTGCTGCTGTCATCTGGCATCAGTCTGATCTCCTAGAAGCATTCCACAATTGCCTGACATATGCTCCTCTCCACAATGTGGCCCTGTGCTTCCTCAGGGCCAGAAGGAAAATCTTTCCACCTCTTTTAGGAGCTCACCTGATTAGGTCAGACTCACCTCAAGTAATCTTTTGATGAACTCAAATTCAATTGACTAGGAACTGTAATTACATCTGCAAATCTTAATTATGTCTGCAAAATGAACATGGTCACAGGAGTACCATCCTATCAGAGTCCCAAATTCTGCTCACATACAAGGGGAAGGGATTACTCAGAATATGTGAGAGATCTAGATCTTAAGAGATCTCTAGAGATCCAAGGAAAGACTAGCTTGATTAAGTATAAACCTCTATATTAATATTGAACATGTCTTGTGCTTAAACCCCCAAAGAATTATCTTTACCAGGTTGTACCACTTCTATTCTTTTGTTGTGTCATTTGCTTTAAATGAAAATTTGCCTAAGAATTAGGGTTTTTGTGTTTTGTAGGAATAATGAAATTATTTTCTAAACTAAACTGTATAGTCCCTTTAAGAAGCTCCATGTGAGAAATTTATTTTAAAGCTTGCTAGGAGATGTTTTGATTTCCTTGAAGAAGTAAAAAAAAAAATTTTCTCTTATTCCAGAAACATATAATTGATTTTATCTGTCTTTTCTTTTGACTGCCATGAACTTATAGCCAAATTTAAATGAGCCTTTGTTCTTTGTATACAGTGGATGGAGAGTCCTCTCCATTCTTAAATTTGAATTCATATTTTTCTAGTTGGGTTGTAATTAAATATTATAGTGTTATAACATTAATCATTTTGGAGTTTTCTTGAGCAGCTGATATTCACAGTGGAGTTTTATTAATTTGTTTAAATATTCAGTATTACAAGAACAACATATGTTCTTGCAGTCAAAATATAGTCTAAAAATACATCCAAAAATTTGGCATAAAAAATGCACTTGCATTACTTAAAATTTTAGTTAAGATTCACAATATCATGCTTAATTCAAAGTCTAGGCAACACTGTGAAGGGAGAGAGTATGAGCTTTGGAGTCAGCCAAGCCTAGGTTTGAAACAGGCTCTGCTACTTATTATCTGAACAATCTCATGTAAATTATACACGTACTGGGTCCTTGGCTTTCTCATCTATAAAGAAAATGGATATTCTACTTCAGAATTATTTTGAGGGCCAAAATGAGGTAAATATGTAAAGTATCTATCCTATTGACTGGCATTGATTCTGTGTGACAAGCAGGGACTTGTCACAAGGACCCAGGGACTCAGCAGTAAAGAAAACAGAAAGACATCTACCTTCTCTTGGAGCACATGCTCTAGCAGAAGAACATAATCACACAAATTACTACATAATTATAATCTGATAAATGATAAAAGAATATAACATGAGTATTTAATGTATTCATAATAAACCATTATACATATATATATATGCAGTTACAAACACCCACATATAACTGTATACATATTTCTATCAAACAGTCAGTCTGACAAATCTGGGAACTTGGGCCTTTTCTCACTGAAAATCTCTTAAATGTGTGCTTCATTTTATTTATTCGTTATTTTTGGCTGAGCAGGGCCTTCGTTGCTGCCCATGAGCTTTCTTGCTAGTTTCAGCAAGGAGCTATTCTCTAGTTGCAGTACACAGGTTTCTCATTCCAGTGGCTTCTCCTGTTGCAGAGCACAGGCTGTAGGCACACGGACTCAGTAGTTGCAGCTCATGGGCTTAGTTGCATGTGCAGTCTTCCCAGACTAGGGATCGAGCCCATGTTCCCTACATTGTCAGGTAGATTCTTAAGAAATAATTTCAGTTTCTGTGTGACATATATCTCTTGTTTAAATTGTTCATATGTATTATTACTTTTATAATGTGTAATAAATTCCTAAAATAAAATTTACTTTCATTATTAATCCTTACAACTATATAAATATAGAAAGATAGTATCTGTATATGCGCAAAAGATAATGCTGTCAAATGAAAAATTTTTTCAATTTAATTTTCATCACTAATGAAGGATAAAGAAGAACAATAATGTAAGAAATAAGGTGACTTCAAGGGGTTGCCAGTACTTTAATGCAAGTACTTCAAGGATCTTCTTATCCGGGCGCCACTCTTTACACTTAGTGGCTCCTGTTGTTATGGCCAGGACAAAGAAATCTTCTTTTGGAAGTTAGGTCTAAACAAGTCTGCTCAATGCTAATACCTCCAAGATGGATCAGAACGTAGGCAAAGAATCAGAAAAACTTGAGCATTAGACCTGGGATGGAGAGAGAGAAAGAACCTCAAAGAACTAAGGATGATCCAGTAAGGAAGGTAGTTCACAAGGTATCTAGGTTCGCCTACATATTTCTTAGAGAATTTGGTGAGACTGCTGCCTCATGACAATGGATTGTTTGAGATAAACAAGTTGTAGTTCCAGGAGACAACCTAAGCAAACCTGCCTGATAGAGGTACAATTCCCTTGAAAATGGACGGGCCAAAGGTAAAGTTTGTCATTAAGGCAGAGTTTGTTTACTGTTAGAATTCCATGAAAATGAATTATAGTATCTTTACCATAGCAACATTATTCACATGAAGGGAAAATTTTGTTTTGAGGACTTAGCCTCTGGGTTTCCTTCATTTATAAGTAGTTCTTTTGAGTTTTCAGTGCATATTCTGAAAGGTAATCAGAAAGCAGCTGAAATAACGGCAATCTGTTCTTAGAGCAGCTTTTGAGTGAGTGAGTGAGTGAAGTCGCTCAGTCGTGTCTGACTCTTTATGACCACGTAGACTGTAGCCCACCAGGCTCCTCCGTCCATGGGATTCTCCAGGCAAGAATACTGGAGTGGGTTGCCATTTCCTTCTCCAGGGAATTTTCCCAACCCAGGGATCAAACCCAGGTTTCCCACATTGCAAGCAGACGCTTTAACCTCTAAGCCGCCAGGGAAGCTAGAAGGTGTCAAACATTATCTCGCTTTGATTATTTGAGCCCCCTTTACAAAGTCACTTTCTTATTGATCTGTTTCTCCTAGTTTCCTTTGGAAAGTCATCAGTAGTGTACATTTCCCAGTGAATGAAATCTTAAATGTGCAACAATAGTGATTTATTTTGCTAGCCTCTTATTGTAGTGATCTATTTGACTGGGTTTTTCCTTCCCTACAGAATTCATTATTTTCTGGCCAATAAGCTTAGTCAATCTTATGTCAGTAATCAAAAAAGAGAAAGAATCTTTTGAATAGGTTACCTGGAAAGTGAATTATATAAAAATTAATTCTCAAAACATATTGAGAAAACAAAATTGTAGACCAACTAATAAATTTACTAGTTAATCCAACAACTAAAATTAGATTAAGTGTGATTTTAAAAGTTCACTACAGATTCCTTAGTGATCAGATATAGTGATCATATCCTCAAAATAGTTTGAGAATTAAGAAAATACAATGCTATAAAATTACAATTGTCCTAGGGAACACTGCTTAGGTGACCAGTAATCTGGAGGAAGACAGATAATCCCATGGTTAAGTGCATTATATATTTCATATCACCAAATGATAACCTCTGATTACACTCCCATAAAGATGCCATAATTGACAATTCACAGGTATGTCAAATAGTGTGACTCATGCTGTGTAGAAGTATGCTCAATACTCAGTAGCCCTGCGAGGTTTGTCTCATAGAATAGGAACTTGTAAAATAATGCCTTACACTTGTTTACTTACTAGAGTCTATTCATTTCATAATTGAATCCAGACTACAAAAAATGCCAAAGGAAATGGAAAGATTTTTATTTTTCTCAGTTTTAATAATATCTGAAAATAAACGAAAATGCCAATGCCCCTAAAGATAATTCAGGTACAGTTTCATACAGATGATTTTCTAAAAAGTTCAATTATAACCCTTTATTATATTTTTTAAAAAATAGCTTTTTTTCTGTTCCTTCTTGAGAGGGAAAATAGAATAAACATATATGCAAAAAGAGAGCAGAATAAATATACACAAAAAAGCTGTAATCTTAAAAATTAAATAATGAAAGGTCCAAATGTAACCACATTCAGCTGCCAGACCAAAAAAAAAAAAAAGCTCCAGAATGACTTGAAAGTCAGTAAATATGAGCTCTCTGTAACTTACAGAAGGATATCAACAGAACGTTACAAGCCACCACTACTATGCAAAATTTGGATGACTCAGGCATATTAGTAGGGTAGGGATATCAGAGAGCAAATGTAAAGGAAAAGACAATTTGAGTGAGTACTGTTACAAGATCCCACAGCACCTGCACAAAGCTTGCCAGAAGCCGGAGAAGTGCTTCACTCTGCAAAGGAAGTGTGGCATCTAGTGGACACTTCATTTCTGCAACACCTCTCTGCATTTTACAGAGAAATAGATGTGATAGAGGGGAGATCTTTGTGGCTTAACTGTCTCGTTGTTTCTGCTGTTAGTTTTAAATAAACCACTTTTCATCTTTCATGAAATGTGATTTTTTTTTCATGTGTGCTAACTTGGCAATAAAATCAAGCTGCCCATATGAAAAACCAAATTGCTTAGAATCTATAGTTCTATAAAGTGATTCTTATATGAGTGTGTATACATGTTACTTTGAAAAAATATTGCAATATGAGATTGTTGAATTATGTTTACATGAAATAAAATCCTTTTTATTTTTACTGGATATTAAGCTTCCCAAATGTGAAATGCTTTGAGAAAGCTGGAACAAATATATTAGTATATGAACATACTGCTTCATATCATGAACATTTTTTACAAGTCAGAGATTTCAAGCATAACAGAAATATTGCATTGAAATTCATAGAATTCCAAAGTACATGTTGAGTTTATTTTAGAAACCAATATTTTCAAAATAAGGTATTTTAAATGAGATGTGTATAAGAGACAGCACGCACACACACACACACACATACACACACACACACACGTC
>SJYC01003991.1:0-13160 GCA_006408675.1 Madoqua kirkii | reverse complement strand
TGCTGTTAGTTTTAAATAAACCACTTTTCATCTTTCATGAAATGTGATTTTTTTTTCATGTGTGCTAACTTGGCAATAAAATCAAGCTGCCCATATGAAAAACCAAATTGCTTAGAATCTATAGTTCTATAAAGTGATTCTTATATGAGTGTGTATACATGTTACTTTGAAAAAATATTGCAATATGAGATTGTTGAATTATGTTTACATGAAATAAAATCCTTTTTATTTTTACTGGATATTAAGCTTCCCAAATGTGAAATGCTTTGAGAAAGCTGGAACAAATATATTAGTATATGAACATACTGCTTCATATCATGAACATTTTTTACAAGTCAGAGATTTCAAGCATAACAGAAATATTGCATTGAAATTCATAGAATTCCAAAGTACATGTTGAGTTTATTTTAGAAACCAATATTTTCAAAATAAGGTATTTTAAATGATAAGTTAGAAACAAATTTCAAGCTCTGTTGATTTTAGTTATTATCTGATAAAAGGTAGCCATGGTTCCAGTAAAAATTTACTTCTAAATATTCCTCATGACCCAAAATACATTAACATACTACATTATTTCAGAATTCACTTTTGCCTTCTTACTAAATCAGTCAAGTGTTTTAAAAAACTTACAAGAGTACAACTTGGTAAAAGTTAAACAACTTCAAAATAGTTTAGTGTTGTTCTATAAATTGACTAAACTCTCAAGTTATCAAAAACCCTAAACAATATTTACTCTACACTAAAATATTTTTTGTCTACTGTTGCTACCTTAATGTTGCCATAGATTTGTTTATATGGAGTTGTCCTTTTAGCAACAGGAAACTTTGAAGAATAATTTGTGAATATCAGGTAGGCAGTTTGCAGTGGCTTGGGATTTTCACCACTTGGGGGAACAGAGCATATCCTTCTGTTCATGGTTTGGTTCCCCTCTAGTGGACATCAAGTAACACTGTAAATTAAAATTCTCACATAATATTCCAATGGTCAAAGTAATAGAAACAAGTGTAGATTCAACAGAGAGAACTAAAGTTTGAATCTTACAGTTCATATTTAACTCAGTATCTAACCATCCATTGTTCAAAATGCAGAAGAATGACCTTTAAAGAATCTGTAAATCCATGAAGAAAATTATATACTTGTAAAGTTAATATTTTGATGATTTGAAAAATATTGAAACATTTGGAAACTTTTTAACTTATTTTCATGGTGAAAGTCAAAGTGTTAGTGGCTCAATTCTGTCCAACTCTTTGTGACGCCAAGGACTGTAGCCCACCAGGCTCCTTTGCCCATGGAATTCTCCAGGCAAGAATGCTGGAATGGGTTGCCATTTCCTTCTCCAGGGCATCTTCCCGATCCAGGGATCGAACCTAGGTCTCCCGCATTGCAGGCAGATTTTTTACCATCTGAGCCACCAATAATCCATACTTTATTCCATAAGAATTTTGTAAATTTAGGAAAACCCCTTCTTCCACTTCTTATATCACTCTGCAGTGACTTATAAAGTGTGCAACAGTATTTCTTAAAGGGAAAGCCCTTCTTTTCCATATATTGTACTCCTTAGCATATAATATTCCTTCCACACCATTCTAGAATACATGAAAGAAAGAGAAAATAAGATGGAAAGAATCAATGAATTTTTAGTGTAATATTTGTGTTTAACAGAAACTTAATAAAACTTTGAAAAAAATAGAGAGAGAAAGAGAGAAGGAAGATGGAAAGGGGAGAGAAAAGTGAGTGGAGTTGTTCTGCAACCTCAGGGAAAAAGGATTGCCCTGGTATTGGCATTTCAGCAATGTACTGTACTGTACAAATAGCCATGGCAAAATACAGTAACTTGACAAAACTGCATTCCACATAACTGCAAACAATATCAGTAGCAATTATGGCAGATTCTACAGGTATTAAATACGGAAGTTTTTCACAATGTCTAAAGCGCTATAGAAATATAAGTACTGCTGTCTTTGGTAGCAGATATAATACCTAAGATTTATAGAATCTTACTTAAAAACTGGTAAACATAGTATTAACTGGTATATATAGATCACTTCATTTGAGCCTTGCAATAATCCAAAAGGTAGGTCTTATTTTATCCTGATTTTGCATACGATGAAAACAAAGCACAGAGAGGTTAATTCCCCAAAGCTACACAATTAGAAGACAGTAAAGTCAGACAGCAATCCTAGATCCTAAATCTGTGTTTAACCTTTGAATCTCTGAAATATTACATTGGTAATGCTACAACAGTAATGTCAATAAGAATCTGGTAAGAAAATATATCAAGTACACACATTAGAACTAAATTAGACCTCAATTTGGGATAAATTCTACTTCAAAATTACAAGCAGAGCTACCATACATTATAGGTATTGATACTGTCCTTCAGATTTATTTTTACATTTGAGAAAACACGCAGCAAAAACGCCCTCTTGCAGCATCAGGTTGTTGCTGAAGATTAATCTTTTAAATAAAAACAGAAAAATGACAAGCTGTTGTACCAACTTGTAACATGAAAAAGTGTATTTAATCCCAGATATACATAGAATTATTCTTTAAAAAACATTTTAAAGCAGTGAACTACTTATAACCTTTCAAAGCCACTGGATTAAAAGGAGATTTACCTTTTTCTTTAAAAACTGCTTACATAAAGGTTTTGAAGTTCCCCACTTCCATGATAAAAGATGCAGGTTTATACAAAAGTATTATTCTTCAGGGGATATTTAGAAGTGGGTTAGTTTTATAAAATGTTAAATAAGTATTTCATGAAGCTATAAAAGTTCAAAATATCAAATCTGCCAAATAGTACCACTGATACATTTTAATATCAATCCTTGTAATAGTTACCATCATTTCCCCACAAGAAAAATAATATCTTCTTATTTCATGATTAATTAAGCTCTCTAATAATGTTAGTTTCAGTGATATGATCTGATAAGAATTACAGAGCTGTAATTATATGAACCTCTTATCACCAGGAAAGATAAAAGTTGATCTTTCATAAATTTTCCCTTTTGCAATTGATATTTTTCTGATTGCTTTACAAGTGGGGTTTTTTATTTTTAATAGATCCCCCCAAACATAAAAATTAATATATTACAGCCAAAACCAAAAGTAACAGAGCAGGTTACTCAAAGAGTAAATGACCTATGGGTAATAAAGGAAGTAAACGGAAGCCGCAAAAATTAGGTACCCAGAACTGCTTTAGGTGTTTAAGTTATTTTATGAAAGTGAAAGTTTGCTCAGTCATGTCCAACTCTTTGTGACACTGAGGACTATATAGTCCATGGAATTCTCTAGGCCAGAATACTAGAGTAGGTAGTCTTTCCCTTCTCCAAAGGATCTTCCCAATCCAGGGATCAAACTCAGATCTCCCACATTGCAGGCAGATTTTTTTTACCAGCTGAACCACAAGGGAAGCCCAAGAATATTGGAGTGGGTAGTCTATCCCTTCTCCAGTGGCTCTTCCCAACCTAGGAATTGAATTGAGGTCTCCTGCATTGCAGGCAGATTCATTACCAACTGAGTTATCAGGGAAGCCATTATTTTATTTTGGTGATTCTCAAACCTTGGCTACCAACCCAGCAGCACAATCATCACCTGCATACCTGTTAGAAATGCAAATTCTCAGACCCACATCAGAACTACTCAGTCTGAAACACTGAAGGTGGGGGCCAGCAATCAGTGTTTTTGTAAGCCTTCCAACCATCCAATTTAATCCTCACAATGACCCCATTAAATTAATAATTACTGTATTTTACAAACAAAGGTTAAACAACTCTTCAGGCCAGAATGCTGGAGTGGGTAGCCTTTCCCTTCTCTAGCAGATTTTCCCGACCCAGGAATTGAATTGGGGTCTCTTGCATTGCAGGCAGATTCTTTACCAGCTGAGCTATTAGGGAAGCCCAAACACATCCTTATGGTACCAAAAAAGAAAAGACAGAAGACTCAATTGCATGTTGTCTAGGAAACATTTTAGACTCAAAGATATAAACATGTTTAAAGCAAAAAGATGAATATATATGTGTGTGTGTGTGTGTGTGTGTGTATAACATGCAATTAATAACCATAAGAGAGTTGCAGAGGGTACACTAATATCAGACAGAATAGACTTTAAGACAAAAAGTATTTCCAGAGACAAAGAATATCATTTTAAGATAAAAGGGTCAACTCATTAAGAGGATATAACAATTATAAACATCTAGACATTCAACAATTTATAACTGATATAACAGTTATAAACATCAACACATTTTTCCAGTAGTCATGTATGAATGTGAGAGTTGGACTATAAAGAAAGCTGCACCGAAGAATCGATGCTTTTGAACTGTGGTACTGGAGAAGACTCTTGAGAGTCCCTTGGACTGTAAGAAGAGTCAACCAGTCCATTCCAAAGGAAATCAGTCCTGGGTGTTCATTGGAAGGACTGATGTTGAAGCTGAAACTCCAATACTTTGACCACCTGATGTGAAGAGCTGACTCATTGGAAAAGATCCTGATGCTGGAAAAGATTGAAGGCGAGAGGAGAAGGGGACAACAGAGGATGAGATGATTGGATGGCATCACCCACCCAATGGGGATGAGTTTGAGTAAACTCTGGGAGTTGCTGATGGACAGGGAGGCCTGGCATGCTGCAGTCCATGGGGTCGCAAAGAGTCACACACGACTGAGTGACTGAACTGAACTGAACTGACACATTCAACAACTGACCCTCAAAATATATGAGACAAAAACAACAGAACAGAAGGGAGAAATACATAATTCAAGGATAATAATGGCGGCTTCAATACTCCACACATAATAAGGGGTAGAGGAACTAGACAGAAATTAACATGAATACAGAAGTTCCGGAGAGTACTATCAGTCAACTTGACTGAACTGACATCTGTAGCACACTCCAGACAACAACAGCAGAATAATTCTTTAGTGCACATGGGACTCATCCAGAATACACCATAAGTTCAACCATAAAGCAAGTCTCAACAAATTTAAAAAGATTAACATCATGCAAAGTATGCTTTCTGACTATACAGGGATTACATTAGATATCAAAACAGAAGAAAATATAAGAAAGCTACAAATATTTAGAAAATTTAAGCTGTACCTCTAAATAACCCATGAATCAAAGAAGAAAAAAAAACAAGAAAATATTTGTTGCTAAATCAGTATTTAGAGAAAAATGTATAATTGTAAATATGTGTATTAGAAAGGAAACAGAAAAACTAAATAGATCTGTTAAGTAAAGAAATGTAACTAGTAATTAAAATCTTCATACAAAATAAAAATCCCATGTCCAGATGGCTTCAGTGATAAGTTCTTCCAAACATATAAAGAATAATACCAACCCTTCACAAATTCTTCTGGAAAACAGAAAAGGAAGTAACATAGCTCATTCTAAAAAAGTATTATCTTGATGTCAGAAAAAAGAAAAGCTGATCGAGAAAGAGAGAAAATACAGATTACCAAACTCAGAAATGAAAGACATCCCTAATGATTTTATAGAAATTTAAATTATCATAAGGGAAGATTGTGAACAACTCTGTGTCAACAAATTGGACAATGAAGATGAAATGGACAAATTAAAAAAACAAAAAGGTTGTTACTGAAACTGACTTAAGAAAAATAGAAAAACTTAATATACCCACAACAAATGAACCTGAAGTAGCAATCTGAAATCTTCCTATAAAAATGAAGCTCAAGCCCAGATGGTTTTAGTGATCAGTTCTACCAAACATTTAAAGAAGAAAGAACATTAATCTTTCCCAAGCTCTTCCTAAAGATAGAGGAGAAGGAAAGACTTTCCAACTCATTATATGAAACAAAGATTATCCTGATACCAAAGCCAGACAAAGATATCACTACAAACTAATATCCGTCATGAATATACACTCAAAAGCCCTCAACAAAATGTTAGCAAACCAAACGCAGGAAGATATCAGAGGGACTATGACCAAGTAGGATTTAAACCCAGAATGCAAAGTCGGTTTAATATCCAAGTAGAAATTAATATCTTAATAGAAAGAAGAACAAAATACACACGATGCTCTTAAAAGATTTAAGGTACCTGAATAAATTCACTCGCGATAGAAACAAAAAAAAACAAAGAAACTCTCCACAAGCTAGGAATAGAAGGGAATTTTCTTGATCTGATAACAGGAATTAATGAAAAACCTACAGCTAGCAGTGTACTCAATAGCTAAAAGAGTGAACGCTTTCACCCTAAGTACAAGGCAAGGATATCTGCTCTCATCACTTCTTTTCAATGTCGTATTGGAGATTCTAACCAGAGTAATCAGGTGCTATAGACTGTGTTGCCCCAAAATTCATATGTTAAAACCTAATCCCCAATGTGACAGCAATTGGAGATGGGTTTTTCTGGGTAAGTGGTTTTTTGGGGGGATTACTGTCCTAATAAAAGAGATCCCAGAAAGTTGCCCTTCGACCCTGTGAAGACCCAGGGAGAAGAGGGCTATCTGTGAACCAGGAAACTCGCCTTCACCAGACAGTGCCTTAATCTTGGCTTCAGCCTCTAGAACTATGAGAAATAAATTGCTATGTAAGCCACTCAGTTTATGGTATATTTATTATAGCAGCCCAAACAGATTAAAGCATCAAGCAAGGAAAAGAAATAAAGGAGAAAGAGAGAGAGAGAGAGAGAAAGGGAGGGAGGGAGGAAGGAAGAAAAGAAAGGTATTTATATAAGAAATGAAGAAATAAATTCTTAACAGGCAACATGAACTAATATGTAGAAAATTCTAAAGAATCCACAACAAAACTACAAGAACTCAATGATAAGAAGAGAAATAAATCACTTTAAAAATAGGCAAAAGACTTGAACAGTCATTTCAACAAAGAAAATATATGAATGACCAATAAACATATAAAAAGAGTCAACCAGTTACTAGGAAAATGTGAATTAAAAATCACTTCATACCCACAAGGATGGCTATAAAAAAGACAAAATAACAAGTGCTGGAGAGGATACAGAGAAACGAGAACCTTCAAACTAAGCTACTTCAAAAAACATTTTGGCACTTTTTAAAAAAATTAAACAAGAAACGAGAACCTTCAAACTAAGCCATTTCAAAAAACATCTTGGCACTTTCTTTAAAAATTAAACATAAATGTACCCTATAATTAATAGTTCTAGTTTCAAATTTCTACCCCTGAGAAATGGAAACATACATTCACACAAAGACAACCATGAATGTTTATAAAAGCATTACGCATAACTGCCAAAAGTGGAAACTTTTTAGATGATCAGCTGGTGAATGGATAAACAAAATGTGTTGTGTGTGTGTATACTGACATTCCATTTTGCAGTAAAAAGAAACAAAACTACTGAAACAGATGAAACTCAAAATACTTTGCTAAGTGAAAAGTGGCCACAAAAGATCACATACCACAGGATTTTATTTATATTAAATGGCCTGAAAAGGCATACCTACAGAAATTTTAAAAATCAATTACTGCTTGCCTAGGTCTGTGGAATGGGAATTGACTGCAGAGGGACAGAAAGAAATTTTTGGAGGTAAAGGGAATATCATAAAACTGGGTTGTGGTTAATAGTTTCAAAACTCTAAATTTACTCAAAAAATCATTTAATCATATACTTAAAATAGATAGATTTCTATGGCATGCAAATTACACTAAAATCAAGCCATTAAAAAAAATATATCCTATTTCCATAATAAATGAAGGGACTGGGATCTAAACCCAGGACTGACTTTCCATCAAATCTTTTATGTTTTCTATTATGATGAATAAATTTCATTAAAAAAATAGACATTTCAGATTTGGAGCTAGCTGAAAAGTGAAATATTTTAGCAAGATATCTTCTAGCAAGAACTGGCTTGTAAGGTTGTTTGTTTGTTTGTTTGTTTGTTTTTCACATTTCCTTGCCAAAATGCTTGCCTTGAAAATCGTGGCAAACTATTTTTTGCATGTTATTATCCTTAATTTGCTAACAGTTTTACTAACAAAAAGGCATAGAAAAAATTTTGGAGTCCAAAACATAATACACTTTAAAAAGTGATTTGTTTTCCTTTATTCAATAAAGTAACAGATCATATCAGCAGCCTATACATCCTGATTTCTACTCTGTGTTCTTATTTCTCAGAGGCAGAACATCACAGGTTGGGAGTGAGTACTTTATCACCCATGCACCTTAACACCTGCATATTAACAGAAGCACCCCAATACTAATTCCACTAAGATCTTTATCTAGCTCATTTCTCTGCACCTTTAATGATCCTGGCTTAATAATTAAATATGGCAATATATCAGAAAAACACAGTTTTTTTTACAAAATCAAGAAAAATTATTCTATTTTTCACAAAATAGAGTAAAGCAAATTGCCAATCCAATGTTCATGACATTCATTCCAAATGGCCTTTCCCTCCTTGAAAGTCTCCAAAAGCCCTTTAATGAAAACTCTCTCTCAAGCTGATTGTGGTTAGAACACAATAAGCAAAATGGAGAAAGGCATCCAGATGAAAGTGAAAAGGTAGATCAGGCCTTATCAGCCTCCTTGAGGATGTTTGTTTTTATCCTAAGGACAATGCAAAGCCTCCAACTGGTTCAAACAGATAAATAAAATCTAATTTACCTCTCAAAAAGATCTATTTATTTCCCAGATGGCTCAGTGGAAAAGAAACTGTCTGCAATTCATGAGCCATCGAAGACAGAGGTTTGATCCCTGGGTCAGGAAGGTCACCTGGAGGAGGAAATGACAACCCACTCCAGTATTCTTGCCTGAAAAATCCCATGGAGAGAGAAGCCTGGCGGGCTAGAGTCTATGGAGTTGCAAAGAGTCAGACACGACTGAGTAACTAAACAATATTGTATGAAGACTGGTTTATTGTTTTTGTTGTTCAGTTACTAAGTCTTATACAATTCTTTTTGATCCCATGAATTGCAGAACACCAGTTGTCTTTCACTATCTCCCAAGTTTGCCCAAGTTTCATGTCCATTGAGTCAGTGATGCTATCTAACCATCTCATCTGAGCCCTCTTCTCCTTTTGCCCTCTATCTTTCCCAACATCAGGGTATTTTCCAATGAGTTGACTCTTCACAGCAGGTGGCCAAAGTATTGGAGCCTCAGCTTCAGCATCAGTCCTTCCAATGAATATTCAGGGTTGATTTTCTTTAGGATTGCCTCTTTTGATATCCTTACTGTCCAAGGGACTCTCAAGAGTCTTTTCCAACACCACAGTTCAAAAGCATCAATTCTTTGGTACTCAGTCTTCTTTATGGATCAACCCTCACATCTGTACATTAGTACTGGAAAGATCATAGCTTTGACTACATGGCCTAGATTGGATTAGGCTCATTAAATAAAGAATATGCTTACTCCTTGGAATAAAAGTTATGACCAACCTAGATAGCATATTCAAAAGCAGAGACATTACTTTGCCGACGAAGGTCCATCTAGTCAAGGCTATGGTTTTTCCTGTGGTCATGTATGGATGTGAGAGTTGGACTGTGAAGGAGGCTGAGCACCAAAAAATTGATGCTTTTGCACTGTGGTGCTGGAGAAGACTCTTGAGAGTCCCTTGGACTGCAAGGAGATCCAACCAGTCCATTCTGAAGGAGATCAGCCCTGGGATTTCTTTGGAAGGAATGATGCTAAAGCTGAAACTCCAGTACTTTGGCCACCTCATCTGAAGAGTTGACTCATTGGAAAAGACTGTGATGCTGGGAGGGATTGGGGGCAGGAGGAGAAGGGGACTACAGAGGATGAGATGCCTGGATGGCATCATGGACTGGATGGACGTGAGTCTGGGTGACCTCTGGGAGTTGGTGATGAACAGGGAGGCCTGGAGTGCTGTGATGCATGGGGTCGCAAAGAGTCGGACACAACTGAGCAACTGAACTGAACTAAAACCCTCAAGGCTTCTCAGGTGGCTTGGTGGTAAAGAATCTGCCTGCTAATGCAGGAGACTCAGGTTCATGGGGTAGCAAAGAGTCGGACACAACTGAGTGACTGAACTGAACTGAACTGAACCCCTTCCCTGGTTATATTCTTAAGAGTGCTGGAAAGCACTGATAAGTAAGCAGGATGCACACCTCAACAGTATCACCAGAATGTTGACCTCCAGTAGAGGCTCACCTGACATCTAATACCTAAACCAGGGGTTGGCTCTTCATTGATGTATCTCATCCTCAAGGGAAAGTTTATTTCTCATTCATTAAAGTATCTCTGTTTCCAAGAACAGCAACATCAAAGAGCCATTCAAAAACTGGCATGTTTGGACTTCTTCCCTGGAAGTCCAGTGGTTAAGATGCCTCGCTTTCACTTCAAGGGTTGAGAGTTTTAATCCCTGGTGTAGGAACTAAGATGCCACATGCTGAAACTTACATAATACTGTAAATCAACTATAACTCAAAATTGGGCGCAGTGAGGGGGAGAAACCAGCATGTTATTATTGTTTAGTCGCTAAGTTTTGTCCTTGTGTCTGACTCTTCTGCGACCCCATGGACTGTAGCCAGCCAGGCTCCTCTGTCCATGGGATTCTCCAGGCAAGAAGTACTGGAGTAGATTGCCATTTCCTTCTGCTCTCCGTTTTCTTCCTGACCAAGGGATCAGATCTGTGTCTCCTGCATTGGCAAGCAGATTCTTTACCACTGAGCCACCAGGGAAGCCCCACAGGTTATGAGGACTTGTAATTAATAATCAATGAAAAAATAGCATGGAAGCCAAAAAAAGCAAATCATGTTTAATCTTTCATTTGCATCCTGAAGTCTTTCAGGTCCTTCTATTTTTTTATTATCTCACTTCAAGAGATCAGACTAAAAGGAAGAGTAATTAGCATTATGCTTATACATTGTTATCATAAAGCAGAATTAGAGACAATTGAAGATTTAAAATATATTTTACATGAGAGAATGTCAGGCTTGGAATTGCTTCAGAATAGTTTAACAGGAGGAGACAAAGATGAAGTTGATAATTGTTGAAACTGGATATTGTATCCATGGGACTCATTACACTATTTTCTATTGAGCATATATTTGAAGTTTTTTATAAGTAAAAGCTTTTAAAAATCCATGTGGATTTAGAAAGTGGACATTCTCTCACACAAAATTAAATAAGAGCATAAATTTTTATAACCTTTTAAAATTAATGTATAAATAACTTTCAAAAATAAAAATTTTATGCAAAGCAAAGGAAGCCACTAACAAAATGAAAAAGCTACCTCCCAAATGGTTTAAAACATTTACAAAAAAATAGAAAAAATATAAAGAACTCAAAACCCAATAGCAAAAACAATCCAATTTTTAAATGAGCAGGATATCTGGATAGACATTTTTCCAAAGATATACAGATGACAGACACGTGAGAAGATGCTCAACATTATGCATTATTGGGGAAACGCAAATCAAAACCAAGATGAGATATCACCTCATACCTGTTAGAATGGTTATTATCAAAAAAGATAAGAAAAAACAAGTGTTGGAGAGGATGTGGAGAAAAGGGAACCTTCATGTACTGTGGAAATGTAAATTTGCGTAGCCACTATGGAAAACAGAATGGTAGTTCCTCAAAACTTTAAAACAGAACTACCATATAATCCACTTGCTCTTTGGAAGGAAAGTTATGACCAACCTAGATAGCAGATTCAAAAGCAGAGACATTACTTTGCCAACAAAGGTCTGTCTAGTCAAGGCTATGGTTTTTCCAGTCATCATGTATGGATGTGAGAGTTGGATTATAAAGAAAGCCGAGTGCTGAAGAACTGATGCTTCTGAGCTGTGGTGTTGAAGACTCTTGAGAGTCCCTTGGACTGCAAGGAGATCCAACCAGTCCATCCGAAAGGAAATCAGTCCTGAATATTCATGCAAAGACTAATGCTGAAGCTGAAACTCCAATACTTTGGCCACCTCATGGAAAAACTGACTCATTAGAAGACTCTGATGCTGGGAAAGATTGAAAGTGGGAGAAGGGGATGAGATGGTTGGATGGCATCACTGACTCAATGGACAAGAGTTTGGGTAAACTCTGGGAATTGGTGATGGACAGGGAGGCCTGGTGTGCTGTGGTCTTTGGGGTTGCAAACAGTCGGACATGTCTGAGTGACTGAACTGAACTGAACTGAACCATATAATCCAGAAATTCCACTTTGGGGTATTTACCTAAACAAAATAAAAACACAGATTTGAAAAGATAGCCCTGTGTTCGCTGCAGTATTATTTATGATAGTCAAAATATGGAAACAATCTAAGTGTCTATTGATGGATTAATGGAATACTACTCAACCACAGTAAAGTGAAATCCTGCCATCTGTAACAACATGGGTGGATTGTGAAGGCATTATGCTAAGTTTAGTCAGAGAAAGACAAATACCATACAATTTCACTTATATGTGGAATCTAAAAAATAAAACAAAAGTCATAGATAAAGAGAACAGAGCAGTGGTTGCCAGAAAGGAGGGGGGAGTGCGTAAAATACGTAAAGTGAGTCAGTAGATACACACTTTGAGTTATAAGTTCTGGGAATGTAATATACAGCATGGTGATTATGGTCAATAATATTGTAGGACATAATTTGAAAACTTCTAAGAGTTAACTTTGTATGGTGAGAGATAGTCACCAGATTTATTATGTCTGCAGTGTATACAAATATTAAATCCTTATGTTGTATACCTAAAACCAGTATAATGTTATATGTCATTATACTTCAATAAAATATTTTTAATAGATCAACAGCTAATAAGATGAGGAAATACTGTAGCCGTCTTTTTCATGAGATAAACTCGTATGTACTAGGCTAGAAATGGTCAATCTTAGAGTGTTAAATAATTTTTTAAATTGAAAACCAATATTATTGGTTTCATGCATGTGTCTATTATAGCTCATGTATATAACTCTGGGGGGAAAGTTGAAATGAATATAAATGTTAGAGGTGCACCTGATGCGAAGAACTGACTCAATGGAAAAGACCCTGATGCTGGGAAAGATTGAAGGCAGGAGGAGAAGGGGACAACAGAGGATGAGATGGTTGGATGGCATCACTGACTCTACGGACATGAGTTCAAGCAACCTCCAGGAGTTGGTGATGGACAGGGAAGCCTGGTTTGCTTCAGGCCATGGGGTCACAAAGAATTGGACATGACTGAGCAACTGAACTGAACTGAACTGTAGAGGTTAATGCAGCAAAGGTCTGCTTT
>SJYC01003989.1:0-13598 GCA_006408675.1 Madoqua kirkii | reverse complement strand
CAGATCACCAGTCCAGGTTCGATGCATGAGACAGGGCACTCAGGGCTGGTGTACTGGGATAACCCTGAAGGATGGGATGGGGAGGGAGGTGAGTGGGAGGTTCAGGATGGGGAACACATGTACACCCATGGCTGATTCATGTCAATATATGGCAAAACCCACTACAATACTGTAAAGTAATAGCCTCTAATTAAAATAAATGTTAATTTTTTTAAAAAAAGAGGACCCTCCCCCAATCACCCCTGCCTTCTGGTTTTCATACCCTCAGTGTACTAGGTTAGTCTGTGGGAGAAACAGAATACAGTACAAGTGATGGCATGTCAGGAATGACATAAGGTTATAAAAGACACTTCCATCATCCTCTTTTTAGATTACTTGCTCTGGCGGATGTTAGCTCCCACGGTCAGGGTCATTAGTAAGTTCTTGAAGTCCCCAAATAACCACATTATTGAGTTTGGAAGTGGATCCTCCAGTCTTACTTGAGTCTTTCAATGACTGCAGCCCCAGATAGAAACCTGATTGCTATCTCATGACAAACACTGAGGCAGAATTATCTCGCTAAAGTCACTTCCAGATTCCTGATCCTGAGAAACAATGTGAAAGGATAGATGTTTGTTGCTTTAACCTACTATGTTTGGAGGATAATAGGTGCTATGTGGATAATAGTACAGATATTTAAATTATTGAAGTTTTTCTACCAAGGCTTTTGGAATGCATAAAAGTATAATTTGTACCAGGTAGAATAAATAGAAGAGGATGAAAAGTGGAAGATTATTAGAACATTAGAATATTTAGAACTATTGTACATTTTCCTTTGCTGGAATCTAGATACTTGGACAAGCAAAGGAACAGTAAGATTGCTATAGAAATAACATATATCACCTTCTCTCAAGCCCTCTACTATA
This sequence comes from Madoqua kirkii, assembly GCA_006408675.1. Taxonomy (NCBI): domain Eukaryota; kingdom Metazoa; phylum Chordata; class Mammalia; order Artiodactyla; family Bovidae; genus Madoqua; species Madoqua kirkii. The sequence continues at coordinate 12,693 of SJYC01003989.1, read as the reverse complement.
GATGGTAAAGCAGGTTTAAACATCTGAGGGCTTCTTTTTTATTTCCTTCTTTCATTTTTTTTTTTAAATTATTATTCATGTAGAAACTCATCTGGGACTGACTTGGGTCTGGCTTAAAATTTACAGAAATGCAGAACACTTACTTTTAATGATGTTCAACAATCTTTGGGGACAGGTCCTAACATATGTGCTACAAACGTTTAGCACAATAAAGATACTATGTCAATTTCAAACAGGAATGTGTTAGAAGGAGGCTCTGTGCCAGTATTCGTTGAAAAACTTAAAACAATCGTGAATCAATGACCAAAAAGATAAGATTTAAGGGAAACTGGCCTGACAAAAAGACTAGTATTTCATACATTTTGTTTCTTAATAAAGTCACTAAAATTTTTGAGTTTGTTTTCAACAAACCAGTGTATTTTAAAAATGAATTTGATAATCCCTACATTTTTAAGGTCATATTGTTTTATAGAAATCACAAGGAAGACAAACACAAAAAACTTAAGCAACAAACAGATAAATAATAACTTTACAAAACCTCAGAAGTTCACAAGAGTCCATTGGCCACAAAATCCTGAAATGGAACAAAAATATTTTTCAAGCACTAGGAATCATTAGACCTAATGTTTTCATTTTCAGATAAGAACCAAGCTCATATGAATAGCTGATAGGACTTTACTGAAGGCTCATACATGCCAGGGCTTCCCTTGTGGCTCAGCTGGTAAAGAATCCACTTGCAATACAGGAGACCTGGGCTCAATCCCTGGCTAGGAAAGATCCCACAGAGAAGGGAAAGGCTACCCACTCCAGTATTCTGGCCTTTCACTTTCACTTTCATATATGCCAAGCACTGTGTTAGTGAAAGTATTAGTCGCTCAATCATGTCCAACTCCTTGCGACCCCATGGACTGTAGCCCTGGAATTCAATAAAGTAGAAATAGATGTTTTTCTGGAACCCTCTTGCTTTTTTGATGATCCAGCAGATGATGGCAATTTGATTTCTGGTTCCTCTGCCTTTTCTAAAACCAGCTCGAACATCTGGAAGTTCACGGTTCATGTATTGCTATAGCCTGGCTTGGAGAATTTTGAGCATTACTTTACTAGCATGTGAGATGAGTGCAACTGTGCGGTAGTTTGTGCTTTCTTTGGCATTGCCTTTCTTTGGGATTAGAATGAAAACAGACCTTTTCCAGTCCTGTGGCCACTGCTGAGTTTTCCAAATTTGCTGGCATATTGAGTGCAGCACTTTCACAGCATCATCTTTCAGAATTTGAAATAGCTCAACTGGAATGCCATCACCTCCACTAGCTTTGTTCATAATGATGCTTCCTAAGGCCCACTTGACTTCACATTCACATTCACATTGACTTCACATAGATGTTTGGCTCTAGGCGAGTGCAAGTGATCACACCATCATAATTATCTGGGTGGTGAAGATCTTTTTTTTACAGCTCTTCTGTGCACTTTTGCCACCTCTTCTTAATATCTCTGCTTCTGTTAGGTCCAGACCATTTCTGTCCTTTATTGAGTCCATCTTTGCATGAAATATTCCCTTGGTATCTCTAATTTTCTTGAAGAGATCTCTAGTCTTTCCCATTCTGTTGTTTTAGAATGAAAACTGACCTTTTCCAGTCCTGTGGCCACTGCTTCGTTTTCCAAATTTGCTGGCATATTGAGTGCAGCACTTTCACAGCATCATCTTTCAGAATTTGAAATAGCTCAACTGGAATGCCATCACCTCCACTAGCTTTGTTCATAATGATGCTTCCTAAGGCCCACTTGACTTCACATTCACATTCACATTGACTTCACATAGATGTTTGGCTCTAGGCGAGTGCAAGTGATCACACCATCATAATTATCTGGGTGGTGAAGATCTTTTTTTTACAGCTCTTCTGTGCACTTTTGCCACCTCTTCTTAATATCTCTGCTTCTGTTAGGTCCAGACCATTTCTGTCCTTTATTGAGTCCATCTTTGCATGAAATATTCCCTTGGTATCTCTAATTTTCTTGAAGAGATCTCTAGTCTTTCCCATTCTGTTGTTTTCCTCTATTTCTTTGCAGTGATCGTCGAAGAAGGCTTTTTTATCTGTCCTTGCTATTCTTTGGAACTCTGCATTCAGATGCTTATATTTTTCCTTTTCTCCTTTGCTTTTTGCTTCTCTTCTTTTCACAGCTATTTATAAGGTCTCCTCAGACAGCCTTTTTGCTTTTTTGCATTTCTTTTTCTTGAGGATGGTCTTCATTCCTGTCTCTTGTACAATGTCACGAATCTCCATCCATAGTTCATCACGCATTCTGTCTATTAGATCGAGTCTCTTAAATCTTCTTCTGACTTCCACTGTATAGTCATAAGGGATTTGATTTAGGTCATACCTGAATGGTCTAGTGCTTTTCCCAACTTTATTCATTGTTCCTTATCTTACAGGAAATATAAAATGTTTTGAGGAATAAAATGTTTTAAAAATGATTCTAAATGTTTTTTATATTACTTAGAGCTTCTTTAGATATGAATACATATTGTGAATTAACTTGTTATTTTAACATATCTTTTATAAGCTGTGACTTTCCTAATTTATGGAAATGGATGAAACAAAATGTCCCTAGCAGAATCAGTTCTTTTATCTCAAAATGTTGTCACGTTCACAGTTAACTTCATGATTAGGAACTGGAATTCAGATAGAGTAAAGAACTGTTTAATTTGTGACTCATGCTATATAGCTTTGGGGTGGCTGGTGCCTCTGGCAGTTCAGACCTGTAATGACAAATCATTGCTGGAATAATGATTTTTCCCTTCACTTTTTAAATCCTTCATCAAATAAATAAGTACACTTAAATAGTTTCACTTAGGTAGGTTGAATATGGCAAAAATAGAGTTGGGATTATGCTATTTAATATACCTTTCCCAAAATTTTTACTAAGAATTCACATTTAACCAATTACATTTTGATACCTATTTTCCCCTTATAATTTAATTGCCAAAGTCAACCATTAAATAATAAAGATGTCTGTATATCAACTTGTTGAGTACATTTACATATTTTTAAATTATTTCTCATTTAACCTAGTTAAACTTGGTGAGTTTCAGCCTGAGCTCAAGTCCTTCATTCCTTTGCTCCCAAAATGTTTATAGAGCATCCATTTTGAAGACTGCTTCAATAGGCTCTGACAGGCAGCTTATAATCCATGAACAGGGGCAGAAAATTATACAAGCAATTATACTACAGTGTGATAATGACATCTGATAGGGAAACACTGTATAATTTAAGATCACTGACAATGATTGCAGGAGGGCATCAAAGTCAGTTAGCTAAATAAAGTAGGTCAAGACATCACCAGAATGCAAGGAACAATTTTTTAGGGCAAGAGAAAAATTTGTGTAAAGACTGGAGGGAGAATGGTACACAGGAGGAACTGAAAGGTCAGGATGACTAAATGAGCACAGGAGGGTCATGGCTAAAGATAGCTAGAGAGGAACTCACACGTCAAGGGGCAGAACACAAAACCTTGGAGTCATTGTTAAAGATGCCTACCTTTTCCTGGAGCAATGGAGAGCCACATAAGTGTGTAAAACATTCCTATCTACCCTTCCCCCCTTTCTTTGTCAATTTCTACTACAAAGCTAGGACAACCAAGTTCTCATTTTCCAGGCTTCCCTTTTATCTAAAGGTAGATGTGTGACCCAGTTCTGTTCAATGAACTGATTGGGGCAGTCTTCTGACTGGCTTTCTAATAAGGAGATAAGTGAAAAAAAAAAGAGCTTATTGCACTTCTCGCGTTTAGAATTGTGCAGCCCTCTGACAAACAACCGTAAGATGATAATATGTGGATGAAATGCTAGGAATGTTGGAGAAAAAGGAAATCTGGATCCTTGATGAAATTTTGACCACTTCTGAGATGAATAGTCAGTAGCTTCTTGTAAGGAAAATAATAAAAGGGTTCAGGTTTGAAGCCATGTTAGTTTTTCTGCTTCTTACAGCAAAAGACTAACTTTTGAAACAGGAAATAAGTGTGTGTGTGGGGGGGGGGACAGGACAGAATAAATTGGTTGTTACACAAAAGTAGTCTTTAGGCATGATTTTTATAGAAGCAAGAAAAGTTCTCCAACAAAAAAACTTGTCTCACATTCAAATATTTCAAATTCAGTTAACCTCCTAACTGGTTTGCTGATGATTCAACCTCAAGTCTTTCACTAGGCAATATAAATTCAAATTTAAACTGCAACAATATATGGCAGAAATAACCACTGACAAAGTGTTTATGATAGACTATTTCACTAATTGAGGGATCCAAGAGGTGGATATGTAAAGTTGGGGTACAAATGCATGACAATTAGAATGCTGACCCTTAAACATACCTTGACCAGATCTTTTTCAACCACACTTATCTTCACCCCTTTGCAGAAGACACAGAAACATTCATAATTTAGTATATATCTGCAAATATTGTTTTCAGTCACAAAATCTCATTCCATCTTGTTTGCCCTATTCAAACTCATCCTTTTAGGACCCAATGCAATTATATATCCTATAAAACCTAAAACTGTTGAGGCAGAAATCAAGTCAGTGGCTGGCAAGGACTGGAGAAGGAGGGTGAAGACTGATAACAGAAAGACAAGAAGGAACTTTTGCAGGGTGATGAAAATGTGTATCTAAGTTTGGGTGCTGGTTATAGGACCACATATATTTGTCAAAACTCATCAAACAGTACACCTAAAAGGGGTGAATTTTACCAGATGCAATTTATACCTCAATAAACATGTGTTTTAAAAAAAAAAAACCACACACACAGGAATAAGGGAATGAAAATGAATAACAAACAGGACACATTTACCTGAGACTTAATTTCCTTTCATGGGGTGCTTACTTTTTTAAAGAATCATCTTAAACCACAGCAATGATTAGCACAAATAAAACTTGAACGGTGGGCATTTTAGGTAAGCCAATGAACAAAGGTAGTTCTGGGAATTCCTTAAGTATTTTAATCTAATTTGCCTAAATAGAAAAGTGACTGGTCGATTCTGTCATTCAGAAACAACTTTGACACGGATTCTAATACAGTGCAAGTCATCTATAACTCATAAAAATGGAGTAACGCTTTCCAGTATACTAACTGAAAAGTGCTTTTCCAATCAGTCTCAGAGGTAACTTATATTAAGAGGAGAGACTAGGTGTGCTATACAAATTTTAAATGGAGACAAGCTCTGAAGTTGTAAAACATGAAGTATTTGGTCTATACTGTATTTTACCACATTAGATTTCTGATCTTTTTATATGTGTTTTAAAATTAATTGTAATATCTAGCTAAAGAGTTATCATTAAATACCTTAAAATGGTGGTAATCTGGCAACAAATTAAACTGATTTTAAGTTACAGCTGTGATGGATTACTAACCTATCTTTCCCTCTCTAAAGACTTAAGTTTAAATGTGTCCTAGAACATAAATTTGAATGCTTATTACTTCCAATCACCACTGAACGAGGGTGTGTGTCTGTGCAAGGGTATATACACAGCACTTGTCTCACCTTTCATGAATTTCAGTCTCTGCTCAGAAAAGGCACAAGCCTAAAATTAAAAGTGAAACATTAAAGCTGTGTGGAGTGTTACTCTACATCACCTGGGGCAATGTCTAAGATCATGTAAGATTCACAGTTTCATTTACTTTTGCTCATATTTTTAACAGCATTTTCTACAGCACCTGTGGGGTAGTAGGAAACAGCTCTTGTTTGTTTTCCAGCTTTAGTTCTGCCTCCTACCAGCAAAGACGGTCTAAGTCACTGACACTTAATCTTCCCAGAGTCAATTTCTTCATTTACAACATGTAAAAATAAAATCTTCATGAATACAGTCAAAATAAATGATTTATAAACATAGTATATTCTACAATCTTTATCCACAATTCTTGCTTTACAGCATGAAAAAAATCAATAACATTATTGTAACTAGTCATAGCACAGGCTTGTCTACTGGTGGGATGAAAAGTGGAAAATTTCAGAGATGTATTCAACATATATTTATTAAATATTTATTATATACATGGTTATTATAGTATGCACCTAGGATACAGCACAGTTTCTGTTTTCCTCAAGTTTATTATAACATGACTAATTATTATCCCTTTTTTACAGTGAGGAACTAAGGCTCAGAGAAAAAAATATGCCAAATAATTATTTAATTGGTCTATGTGACAATTGCTACGTGTAATGATATGTGAGTGCCTTGCCCAGTTCTTGATTTGGAATCAGGAATTATTTAGTGAACTACATCAAAATGTCCTCTAAGGAAAAACGAGCGGCCTTTCAATCAATTCTACCTGATTGACGGTTGTCACTATCCAAAGTTGATGTCATCATTTTCCCCAAATGAGTTCTTCCTCCTCTTCCTTTTTTCTCTATTTCAGGGGAACCAACTTCTACATCATTGTTTATTCCAGAATACTCCTCTCCACCCTCCCCCACCCTGCCAACAACCGCTATCACATCTCAAACTACCAGTTGCTGCTAAGTCACTTCAATTGTGTCCAACTCTGTGTGACCTCATAGACGGCAGCCCTCCAGGCTGCCCCGTCCCTGGGATTCTCCAGGCAAAAACACTGGAGTGGGTTGCCATTTCCTTCTCCAATGCATGAAAGTGAAAAGTCAAAGTGAAGTCGCTCAGTCGTGTCTGATCCTCAGTGACCCCATGGACTGCAGCCTACTAGGCTCTTCTGTCCATGGGATTTTCCAGGCAAGAGTACTGGAGTGGGGTGCCAGCCAATTCTGTTTTACAATTTTGTTTCAAAATTCATCCTGTTTTCTCCATCTCTACTATTGCTGCCTGGTCTAGGGATCCACCCATATGACTTCATTTTAACTACTTCTTTATAAGCCCATATTTCCAAATACAGAAATACCTGGATTTAAGATGTTAACCTATGAATTTTGGAGAGACACAATTCAGCCCATTACAACTTCCTTTTGCATTATGTCAAGAGGCACATCGGAGAACGCAATGGTGCCCCACCAGGTCTCTGCATTGTAAGGATACATATTTTGCTTTGTAATTAGCAAATCACCTGTGGAATGAAAACTTGAATACACTGTGACTGTCCTATTCTTCACCATCCTTTCAACCATTAATTGTTACCATCATCCATTAATGATTCTTGCTTACATTATTATTTTAAGGCTGCAAAGTACCATCATCCATTAATGATTCTTGCTTACATTATTATTTTAAGGCTGCAAAGTAGTGGTTTGGGCTTCCCTCATAGCTCAGATGGTAAAGAATCTGCCTGCAATGCAGATTCCTGGGTACAGGGAAGATCCCCTGGATAAGGAAATGGCAACCCATTCCAGTATTCTTGCCTGGAGAATCCCATGGACAGAAGCCTGGCAGGCTACAGTCCATGGGGTTTGAGTGACTAAACCACCGCCATCAAAGCAGTGATTTAATGGTTTTATCATTCCTCTATATTTATTTGCTGTCATTTTTACAGAACTAGGCCTTAATTTTTGCTGCACTCCAATTCAATGTTTATAAACACCAGAGTCAATTTTCTTAACTATAATTGTTTAAAACTCCCGATCTTCTCCTCTGCCCTGAGGATTAAGTACAACAACCTCTAAAGGACTTTAGCCTTTTCCCTCCTTGTCACCACTTTATCTTCCTCACTGGTATGTTTTTACTCACTTATTTGTAGCCATCCTTCAGGAATCTGCCATCACTTCTCCCCTAGTTATCTCCAACATATCATAAGAGTCCCTCTCTACCATATACTTTACTTTCACTATTATAGCATATTTGGTACTATTTTGCAATTTATGGTTAATTCTCTGACAGACTTTAAGCTATCTGAAGAAATACAAGAATCACATCAGTCTTGTTCATTCTTATATTTCCCAGCACCTCCTATAGTTCTTTGGTACAGGGTAGTGGTTAATAATGATTAAAGTAATGGAAGGTATGTAATATATACAAATCTATATACATTATAATTTATGACTGACTTAAAGAATTTATATGGAGAAGGAAATGGCAACTCACTCCAGTGCTCTTGCCTGGAAAATTCCATAGACTGAGGAGCCTGGTAGGCTACAGTCCATGGGGTCACAAAGAGTTGGGCACGACTGAGCGGCTTTTTACTTTTACTGAATAGTATATTAGTATGGAGAAGGAACTGGCAATCCACTCCAGTATTCTTGCCTAGAAAATCCTGTGGACGGCGGAGCCTGGTGGGCTGCTGTCCACAGGGTTGCACAGAGTTGGACCTGACTGAAGTGACTTAGTGTGCGTATAGAATTTATAAGGATAATTTTAATTTAAAATGGTCTTTCACATAATTTGATTATTGAAAGCCTAAGCCATTGAGTAAGATGAATTCCACTCTAAAAATAATAGTTACTTCACATTAACTATTGGCCAAGTCCTATCCTAAGCAGAAATTATTTCAAATTTAATCCATAGAAACCCTCTAGTATGAGTACTGTTTTCTAGTATGGGTAATTATATATTTGAACCCAAGTGTCTTTAGTTTCACAATGACTTTGTTAATTTTTGTTACTTTCTTATGAGGAGTTCATCTTTCTCAATATAGCTGATTATAAGTTTATAATCCATGACTATTTTTTGAAGTCATGTTTTTGGTTCAATAACACTTCTACTTTCAAGAATACAGACATGTGTAACAAAAGCATTTATAATATTATCAAATACCTAAGTAGGAACAGTCCACAGACAACATACAGTGCATAAAAATGTAAAATATTAACATGTAATCTATTCCTAGAACTATGTTTTGACTAAGATCTGGCAGTAAGAAGTCTCCTGAATTATGTTTAATGTTTATTTAATTTGAAATGGCTAAAGGAAAAAAATAATTTATTTTCTTTTGGAATCTCTTTGTAAAGGCCAATTAAGAAGAAAAAATATATGTACAGGATTGATTACAATGATTCAGCCTGACTTAAATCTATTCTGAAGCATAACATCTGCAGAGTGTCAGATAAAAAGGACAACTTCAAGGTAAGAATCACTACAACAAAATGAGATACTGCAAATACAAATATAGTAAAATGTGCACTCCGATGTATGATTTGAATGATTCAAAGTATCAAGCACCATTGTGCTTAATACTTTGCATTGTAAACAACAAGCAGTGGTAACAAAGTGTTGTGCAGAAACTGAATTGTACCGGGAAGGTGGCAGAAATAGCAAGGTCTTGTGTGTATATATGAATGAACTCAAGTTTCCGGCTGAAAGTATACTGACAATTGTAAAAGACATGAATAAATAGAAAAAAATTTTAAAAAAGGGAAAAAATTAGGTTGGAAAAAAAGAAGTAAAGAAAAGATACAACCTAAGATTTGCTCTTTAACAAGAAGTTACTAAAAACATGCATTATTTAGAATTTAAATCCTACCTTTTTCCAGAAAAGTAATTACAACAGTTAATAAAATATGGCAAGTAATCAACAAAAAGGTGAAAAATATTCATTATTTTTAATCCCTTAAATTGTTAATGGTAGTTAATAGAGGTTTCAAGTTCTAGAAGTCACATTCAAGGATAGTTTCCCCTGGATTTATCCAAAACTATTTGGATTGAGGATCTCTTTGCCAGAATTTCCTAATGTGATATCCACAGAATACTTGGAGGTCCATGAACCTGAAATTATGTAAATCCATCATGTGCATATACAGTTTTCTGAAAGGCATTCCACAGCTTTTTAAAAATCAGGTTCTCAAAAGAGGTTACCATTCAAGTATTTGCTTACAAATTGATATTTGTCTATTTCCTGTTACCAAGGAAGAAAAATCTATTTAGTTTTATGATTTGGCATCTTGTGTTTTCCATTTCGTATTATGTGTGGGAGGTAAGATTACACAAGTTTAAATTTCCATTACTAACCAGGTGTGGTTTACATTTTTAAGATATCAAGTTAAGGGATCCAAGTTTGCAAATCCCATTTTTAATCTCTGTTGCTCTTTCTTATTTTGCTTGGTTTCTTATTCAACTCAAATTTGGAAGGGTTTCGCCTTCCCCAAATTGCTTCATGGTTTTATTTTGGTGAATATTGCAAAAACAAATAAAAATTAATTTCCCACAAAGCCTTTCCTCCTATTTGATGAAGAAATTTGAAGATTCTAGCAAACATTTTCACTGAGACCATTTCAAAACTAACAGATAATTAACAGGATTTTGGCAGCTATGGGTTCTATGGTGAAACAGAAACAATAGGATATATATGTATATAGGAAGAGATTTACTATGAGGGATTGCCTCATCCAATTTTTGAGGCTGAGTGGTCCCTCTGCAAGCTGGAGGTCCAGGAGTCAGTGGTGTTTTGGAAAGTCCAAGACTCAAATCTGAAGGCCTGAGAACAGGTTTGAAGGAAAGAAACGATGGATATACTAGTTCAAGCAGATTCAGCGAGTGGGTCTTTCTTCCACTACTTTGTTCTATGCAGACCCTCAATGGACTGGGTGATACCCACCCATATTGGTCCAGGCAATCTTCATTAGTCAGTCTACCAATTCAAATGGTAAGTTCTTCCAGAAAGACCTTCACAGACACACCCAGAAATCATGTTTTACCAGCTATCTCAGCATCCCTCGTCCAGTGAAACTGATGCATAAAATGAACCATCACAACAGCACCCCTGCATAAATATTTATTTTAATGTAAAAGGTGAATTCTGTCTCCATAGGTACCCTTGATAGTAATTTACTCTGGCATCTTAGTCACTACATTTAAGTAATCTTACTGACAAAATTTTATTTTATGGCCTACATTTTGGACACTTTATGTTGAATATAAATAACACTTTAATACAAATTAGAAATGATAATGTCTTTCTGTGACTAACTGTATATTTCTAAAGAAGCGATGCCTTAAACCTTCTTTACGCTACTTAGAGAGAATTATATACCCTATTGTGGGAAATAATTCTTCTGGCAAAGAAGGCAGAGAGAAAATGTGACAGCACATAAACAAAGGCTATCAAATGTTGACTTTTGGACTCAGTTACTCCAAACTTCAGGTGAACAGGACAGGAGCCTAAGACTTCTAGAGTTTCTGAATCTCAGTATTTGCATGCTAAGTCGCTTCAGTCGTGTCCAGTTCTTTGCAACTCTATGGACTGTAGTCTGCCAGGCTCCTGTCCATGGGGTTCTCCAGGCAAGGATACTGGAGTGGGTTGCCATGCCCTCCCCCAGAGGCTCTTACCGACCCAGGGATGGAGACCATGTCTCTTAGGTCTCCTGCATTGGCAGGTGGGTTCGTTACTACTAATGCCACCCGGGAAGCCCTCTCAGTATTTTAAGAAGGGAAAATAAGGACTATTTTAGTTGTAACTGAGAGAACCAGTACATTTGAGACACAAAATGTTGGAAAAAGTTGGATATGTTCCAATTATCTATTTCTACATAACAAACCCACCCCCAAATAATTGGTTAGCCATTTTATTACAGATTACAATTTTGCAGGTCAGAAATTTGGGCCAGGTATACTCAGTAATCCAAATTTTATAACTTCTTTTGCATTTACTAGTTGAAACACTTTTATAAGTAGCCACTTCCCTTCATCCATTATTTGATTACTCAGTAGAGCCCTTTATAGACAAAGAGCAAGATAAAAGCGTGAGTCCCTCCCCATACTTTTCATGGTAATTGTTTCCTTTCACTCTCTAAAGATAAACAGTTGTTTTAAATATCAGAAAAAAAAAACCTCATATATTTAAACATATTTAATGGCTTTCAAATAACTGCAATTTTTAACCATATTCAAGTTCAAATTGCACCATCTTTGATCCTTGGTAAAAGCCTCTTCAAGTTGATCCTGAAACTTTCTGACATGATGTTAGTGGTCTTTCATAATTTCTTTGCTTTTGCTTTATGAAATCATTCCAGGTTTATTCTGTACATTTCCTATGCTGACTAGAAAAAAGTCCTGGTTTTCTTTAAACAATATTTCAAGACCACAATCTTGGAGGTAGGGAATAATATAAGCTTTCTTATGCCTTTCCAAGGGACACAGATATTATATACTATGTTGAACCTCATAAGTTCCTGCAAATATTTTCAATTCAAATAAAGGACCATATCTGCACTCTAGGATTTGCACTCTAACCTCCTCCTAACATGTCTACTTCTCCCTTCTTTAAAGTCTAAATTTTATTAGAATGTGTCTTGGTGTTGGCCATCTGGGTTGATATTCTCAGGTAAATGATATATTCTTTCAATAAATAGTTTCAAATCCTTATGATTTTTAGGAAATGCTTTTTGAATTATAGCTATAGTTACTTCTTCCACACCTTTGCTTTGGTTTCCTTCTGTTCAGTTCAGTTCAGTCACTCAGTCGTCTCTGGCTCTTTGCAACACCATGAATCACAGCACGCCAGGCCTCCCTGTCCATCATCAACTCCCGGAGTTCACCCAAACCCATGTCCATCGAGTGGGTGATGCCATCCAGCCATCTCATCCTCTGTCATCCCCTTCTCCTCCTGCCCCCAACCCCTCCCAGAATCAGAGTCTTTTCCAGAGTGAATCAACTCTTTGCATGAGGTGGCCAAAGTACTGGACTTTCAGCTTTAGCATCATTCCTTCCAAAGAAATCCCAGGGCTGATCTCCTTCAGAATGGACTGGTTGGATCTCCTTGCAGTCCAAGGGACTCTCAAGAGTTTTCTCCAACACCACAATTCAAAAGCATCAATTCTTC
>SJYC01003988.1:0-16814 GCA_006408675.1 Madoqua kirkii | reverse complement strand
ACCATCTGCAGTGATTTTGGAGCCCCCATAAATAAAGTCTGACACTGTTTCCACTGTTTCCCCGTCTATTTCCCATGAAGTGATGGGACCAGATGCCATGATCATAGTTTTCTGAATGTTGAGCTTAAGCCAACTTTTCACTCTCCTGTTTCACTTTCATCAAGAGGCTCTTTAGTTTTTCACTTTCTGCCATAAGGGTGGTGTCATCTGCATATCTGAGGTGACTGATATTTCTCCCAGCAATCTTGATTCCAGCTGTGCTTGCTTCTTCCAGCCCAGCATTTCTCATGATGTACTCTGTAGTTAAATAAGTAGGGTGACAATATGCAGCCTTGACGTACTCCTCTTCCTATTTGGAACCAGTCTGTTGTTCCATGTCCAGTTCTAACTGTTGTTTCCTGACCTTCATGTAGGTTTCTCAAGAGGCAGGTCAGATGGTCTGGTATTCAGAAGTTTCCACAGTTTATTGTGATGCACACAGTCAAAGGCTTTGGCATAGTCAACAAAGCAGAAATAGATATTTTTCTGGAACTTTCTTTCTTTTTCCATGATCCAGTGGATGTTGGCAATTTGATCTCTGGTTCCTCTGCCTTTTCTAAAACCAGTTTGAACATCTGGAAGTTCATGGTTCACATATTGCTGAAGCCTGGCTTGGAGAATTTTGAGCATTATTTTACTAACGTGTGAGATGAGTGCAATTAAGTGACTTCAGTTATAATTATGTTGGACCTTCTTTGCTTATCTTTAATATTTATTATTTTGTCTTGAAATATATTTAGCTTTATATTTTTAGTTTTCAAGTTTTAACATTCTTTTCCTCCTCTATTTCTCTTAAGGCATTATCTGTTATATTTATCTATGTTTTACATCCAGTTTAATCCAAGATATTTTTTTTCTTTTACTTCTCTTTCTTGAGGTGTGTCAACTCTTTTCTGAGATTCGTAAGCTCTGGTTTATGTTGTTCTTCCATAGCATGCATCATTTTGAAGATTCTCAGCTTATTCTAAAACTTATTTCTGTTTATCTATCTACTCTGAAATTTTGTCTCATTATTACTACCATTCGTTCACTCAATAAATATTGATGAGTATGTACGTTCTGCAGACAGTTGTTGTAATCTGAAGTTGACCTACACCAAACAAGCAAGCTTATTGTTTAATTCAACTAAAATTTTATATTGGTAATGCAACAAAAAGTTGACTAGTATGCCATATTTATAATTATTAAGATCTAACTGTGTTTAGTCTCAACAGAGTACTTTTACACCATGAACTGGTCTCTTGAAACCTTCATTTCTTTACCCCTGTAAGCTGGATTTATGTCTTTGGGAACATTTTAAAGAAGATGTATTTCCAAGATATAAAATTAAATTTTTTTTTGAACAAATGAGTAATATTGGGCTGGCCAAAATACTCATTTGGGTTTTTCTGTAATAAATTAATATCTTAACTTTTTGGCCAATCACACACACACACACACATGATCTAGAAAATTGCTGAGTCCCAATTCTTTCCTCACATCTCTCTAGATATTGCAGTTACCTTTAGGCATTTAGTTTAATGAACAAGTTTTTTACTTTTTTTTTTCCTCTTTATAGGCTCTATAAAGGGGGTTTTTTGGTTGGGGGGGTGGGAAAGGCTTGTGAGACTTTTTTTTTTTAATTCTTGAAATTAAAAAAAATTCTTTAGGATACTTTTAGGGGATAGTCTCCACATTATAAATCAACTATACTTCAATTATTTCTTTAAGAAAAACTTAAAAGTAGAAAACAATAAAAAAAAATTAGTTGTTACTATAGTGAGAATAAGCCAAAAGTTTTAGCAAAATTTACAAATCTAATGAATATTTTATTCCTTAAAATAACCAAATAGGTTTGTTCAAATCATCAAGTGAGTTCTTGGAATAAGGTGGAATGCTTTTGAGTACTTGGTTCTCAAAATGCTTTGCTCACACAGCTCCAAAATGGCTAACAGTGACTTTTTCCCAAGTCTTTTCTGCTGAGGGCCAATTTTGTTTCTAGTATCTATATCCTTAGACCCAATGTGTAGCCAAAAAGTCCCTAGGTCAAAGGGGTGATAAAGTGGTAGGGTGAAAGTAACTTTGCCAAATACAATACAGGGCATCTTGTTAAATTTAAATTTCAGACAAACAACATATAACTGTTTAGTATGGACAAGTTCCAAATATTGCATAGGACATAATTATTCTAAAAAATACTCATTGTTTATCTAAAACTAAAACTTAACAGAGCATACCTTTTTAAAAACTATGCCAACTCCTAAGTAGTGTCAGACTTGGACATTTGAGGTGGGTGTCCATATGCATGAACACAAGCTGCTAATGGTAGCAAAGATGTCAACAGTATCATCAACCATAATTAAAAGATGAGGAAACTGAGATGTTATTTACAATATGACCAAAGTCATCAAGCTAATCAAATCCATTTTCAACGCTAGATCTTTCTGAATGCAAAGCAAACTGTTTAGTATGGACAAGTTCCAAATATTGCATAGGACATAATTATTCTAAAAAATACTCATTGTTTATCTAAAACTAAAACTTAACAGAGCATACCTTTTTAAAAACTATGCCAACTCCTAAGTAGTGTCAGACTTGGACATTTGAGGTGGGTGTCCATATGCATGAACACAAGCTGCTAATGGTAGCAAAGATGTCAACAGTATCATCAACCATAATTAAAAGATGAGGAAACTGAGATGTTATTTACAATATGACCAAAGTCATCAAGCTAATCAAATCCATTTTCAACGCTAGATCTTTCTGAATGCAAAGCAAAGATTCATTTTTTTCTATTACACATACAGCACAGTCACTACAGTTAATACTACTGTATTGCATATTTGAAAGTTGCTAAGAGTAGATCTTAAAGCAAATATTTTTCATTAACAAAAAGAATTTACTATTTATAAGTTAATGCAGAAATCTAGGGCATATCATGGGATGTCAAGGACAGGTACCATGAAAATCCCAATTGTTCAGTCATTGATCCTGAATCTTATGGACCCAGATAATTAATTACAAAATTAATTTTTGTAATTATGGGTTTATGTTACACAGTTCAAATTGTGTGTTACACAATTCAAAACACTGATTTAAAAACAGTGTTAATTTGTTTACAACAACCAATGTATTTGGCAGAAGAATGATTTATAGAAACTCTTCAAGGTAAATGCCAACCAGGGGATCAAATTACGATTCAAAAACTGTCTGTTTATTCTAATGTTGGAGTAAAGAGAGGAAATATTCTTAAGGTAATACTTCTATCAAGATACGTGAACTGTCATATTCCACTCTAGGAATAATCCCAACAACAGTGCAGAGGCAGTTAATACGCTTTTAAATTCAACATACCTCGATTTTCCCTCTTCACTACTTAACATCTGCAGACCTCAGTTTCCTTTATAAAAACAGGCTTCTTGAAAGGGTTGCGATTTTACGTAATGCCTTTAGAACAACGGTGTTATACTGTTTATAGATTATATAAATGTATAGATTTTGTCAGATATTATATTAAATATTCTTATTAGGCTATTTATTGTCATTGTGTTATTTATTATTGCTCTACTTAACAACTTTCTGGCTAACCTGGAGAAACAGGCCACAAGCGCGCTTCCAAGGGAAAGAGGCGGATACGGATTGCCAACGCTTTTAAATTCAACATACCTCGATTTTCCCTCTTCACTACTTAACATCTGCAGACCTCAGTTTCCTTTATAAAAACAGGCTTCTTGAAAGGGTTGCGATTTTACGTAATGCCTTTAGAACAACGGTGTTATACTGTTTATAGATTATATAAATGTATAGATTTTGTCAGATATTATATTAAATATTCTTATTAGGCTATTTATTGTCATTGTGTTATTTATTATTGTTCTACTTAACAACTTTCTGGCTAACCTGAAGAGACAGGCCACAAGCGCGCTTCCAAGGGAAAGAGGCGGATACGGGTTACCATGACAACGGCGCGCGCCTAGACATTTTTCCCCTCGCACGTCGCTGGGGAAGAGAAAAGCCTAGGTTGCGTGTTGCGTCATCACTACGCGCTCATATGGCTAACCTGGAGAAACAGGCCACAAGCGCGCTTCCAAGGGAAAGAGGCGGATACGGATTGCCATGGCAACGGCGCGCGCCTAGACATTTTTCCCCTAGCACGTCGCCGGGGAAGAGAAAGGCCTAGGCTGCGTGTTGCGTCATCACTGTGCGCTCATTGGGCTTCTCCGTGCTGTTTTAGAAGGTCCCGGCCCGGCTACCGTCGCCGCACGCCAAGAATTATTTTTGCTTTTCAGTCTTTGTTAAGCGCACCGAAGTTGCAAGACTGTAAGTACCAGGGGGAGAGTGATAGAGAGCAAGCGATCGTTGAAAGAGATGCCGCAGCAGTCTGCACTTCTGAATCTTCCCTGTGTTTTCTTGATCCTATCAGCTTCCTCTCAGCTGGGCTCGCGCCGCGTCAACTTCCGGGCGGGTGCCCGCCACCACGGCCTCCGCCGCTCCCCTGCTTTGGCCCCTTTGTGTCCCTGCAGTGTAGAGGCACGGGCCCTGGCACGTCCTTTCTCGAGGCAGGAAGCATCTTAGTACAGGGAGTCTCTCACTGTGGGCGGGCGCGCGGCCCGCAGGGGAGTTAGCGTGGGGAACGTGCCCGCGCGTGCTGGGGTAAGAGGAGGTTGCGCGAGGGTCAGCGTGTGGTTCTAGGAAGGAAGGGCGGGGGTGGGGGAGAGAGGGAGTGAAAAAAAGCAATGGAAAATTTTAAGAGGATACCCTGTCCACCTGATTGTTCTGGCCTAACAATGAAGCGCAGCCATAATAGTCATGATGAGCCACTGGCATGTTTGCGGGCACTTAATTGCCTTGGGAATGAACTGCTGTGGCTTTGTATTTTATATTGTTTTCATGGCCTCTTTTTCTCTTTTTAATTTCTCCTTGCAGATAGTTCATTTAAAGCTCCAAACCCCACGAAGTGGTAGTTTATATCAATATGAATCTTTTCAACCTGGACCGTTTTCGCTTTGAGAAAAGAAATAGATTGAGGAAGCGCCCGAAGCAACCCCTCAACCCTCCCAGCCTGGCCCTTCTTCACCAATTTCTCTTAGTGCTGAAGAGGAGAATGCTGAAGGGGAAGTTAGCAGGGCAGGCACCCCTGATTCAGATGTAACTGAAAAAACAGGTGAGTTACAATGTTGGAAATTGATACAGCATCAAGAGAGTTTCCTGTTTTTGTTTTGTTTTGTAAGAAGAAAAGCAGAAGAGATTCTGATTTTTGATCTTGATGTTACACATACTGATGCATTGTCCTTCACCATGCCCTTTTACATACAGCTTTGAAACTGCCATAGGCACCATGTATCTCCAGCCATAGTTGTTTCACTTTTAGGTAAGTTCTTAAATACAGCCCAGTGATGGCAGCTAAAATCAGAATTTAGGTCAGAATGGCAGCTATGGGAAAAAGAACTAGGTGATTCAGTCCTTTGATAGATTTTGAGGCTGTTATTGGCAAACGTTTAAATTCATTCCAGTATTTCTCCAAAAATAATTGATAACTTTCTGTGAGCTAAGGCTTTATTTAAGGTGCCTGAAGAAAACATCTATGAACAGATGAAGAGCAGGTCACATTCAGATTTTGCCAACCACCTGACTTCCAAAGTGCATATGAATATTTTTTTTTCCTTTGAGTTTTTTTTTTAATATGGACTTTTTTTTTAAGTCTATTTGAATTTGTTACAATATTGCTTCTGTGTTTTGGTTATTTGACCTTACGGGATCTGGGATCTTAGCTCCCTGACCAGGGATCTGAACCCACACCTCTGCATTGGCATTTGAAATCTTAACCATTGGACAGCAGGGGAAGCCCCAATAATTGGTGTTCTTCATGGTGGTTCTTCATTTTTTTAACCTCTTCAGCAAATTGTTACCAACAGTAGGGTTTGAGAAGGAGCCAAAAATTAGCATTCCCATCTTAATCTGTGTTCTTCTGACAGTTAACCATTAGTATTCGTTTGAACTGCTGCTGTGTTTTAGTCGTAATGGTGAGTGCTTCACATTCTCTTATTTAAAACAGGACTACAGTGTATTATCCACATTTTGCAGAAATGAGACCTGGTGGGTAAAGTTGGGAAGCTGGTAGAACCAGAGCTCAAATCCAAGCAATCTAATTCCTGAACTTAAACTTTTAATCTTTATGTCAGTCAGTTTCTTATGAAGGATGAAAGGAGTATTAGAAGTTATATTTTAATGTTTATTTCAGTAATACCCTTTTTAGTGTAAAGCTCAGTATTTATAAGCAGCTTTTAAATTACAGAATTGGTAATATATATCTTTACTCTTGATAATCCCATTTTGTTTGCTGTTCTACTTAAATATAACATTGAAGACAGTCCCTACAAGTTATCATTAGAATAACAATTTAAATACTTAGATGTAATTAGAACTTGATGGAACAATTTGGTAGATTTGACTAACTGGTAATTAGGAGTCAAATTTTGAAAGGCTTTGTTTATCTGAAGAATTTTGAACTTACCTAAATTCAGACCACTGAAAGATTTAAGCACAAGTGACATCCTTGTGTGTGTATTCATTCAGCAGATAATTTGGTTTGCATAACATGCTGTTGTTAATGTCTAAACATCCAGGTACTTTAATATTTTAACAGTAAGTATTTTAATCTGTTTATTCTGTAGGGAAGGAAAGGCCAGGGTTTAGGCATGGGATTCTGAGTCCCTGGAAGCCTCTGCTTCTTAATTTTAGTTAAATGGGACATTGGACAAGTCACTCAGATTATCTGAGATCCACAGTTTTTTCATCTCTAAAATAAAAACACTTTGTAAATTGGAATTTAATGAAATGTTTCAGTTATTTATCAATATTAGTAATGTAAAATTTTTAGTTGCTTTTTCTAATCAGAAGGTGTTTTTTCTGCTTTCCTTTTTTTCCCTAAGGAGACTTTACTTCTTTTCTCTTTATTTGGGCTTTCCATATGTAAATTCCTTTTAAAACTGAGATTGCCTTTAGAAATTGTGGGGTAAGTCTTAATGACACTTGGGAATTTACCCAAAAATCAAGTTTGTTCCAGGAATGGTGAGGGTTCATCCTACTCGAAAGAGAGAGCTTTGCTTACAGAAAAGACTATTGTAATTGATACTGTATATTTTTGAGAATCTTGAAAAGTAAGGCAAAGTTTAGACTTAATATTATAGGTACCCAGAGGTACTTGTTTAGTCGCTAAGTTGTATCTGAATATTTGCAGCCCCAGGGACCATAGCCCACCAGGCTCCTCTGTCTGTGAGATTTCCCAGGCAAGAGTGCTGGAGTGGGTTGTCATTTCATTCTCTAGGGGATCTTCCTGACCCAGGGATCGAACCCAAGTCTCCTGCATTGGCTTCCAGATTGTCTACCACTGAGTCACCAGGGAAGCCCGAGGGTAAAATAATGAAAGAAACTTGTTTTGTAAAAGAAAAAAAAATCAGAGTGGCAGTCATGAAACCTATGTATTGCTAGAGTGTAGTGTTTAAAGGGAGAGAAATCATTTGGGAAGTTCTTTTAATCCAAATAACGATGGCAGTACAAACAGAAGAACAAGGCTTAAGAGTTTCAGAGTAAGAAAGTGCAAGATTTTACATCTGGGTCCTTGTGTAGGAATGAGATAAAATGAATGTTAAGAATTTTAGTTTAAGTAATTGAAGGGAATAAAGGTAGTTCTATACATTAGAATAGGTATGAAGTACCCACTGTAAGACCTTGGATATGCCTTTAAAAATTCAAATGAGAATCAAAGGTCCTGCCCTGAGTTTGAAAGTGAAAATCACTTAGGTTCAACTCTCTGACCCCATGGACTATACAGTCCCTGGAATTCTCCAGGCCAAAATACTGGAGTAGGTAGCCTTTCTCTTCTCCAGTGGATCTTCCCAGCCCAGGGATGAACCCAGGTCTCCCACACTGCAGGCAGATTCTTAACCAGCTGAGCCACAAGGGGAGCCTGCCAGTTTAGCGGTAGCCTCAAAGCAGCTTAACTTGGCATGGGGGGAGAGGGGTGCTGAGTTAAATATCAGGCCTTGGGCCCATGGCTTCCCAGGTGGCGGTAGTGGTAAAGAACCCTGCCTGCCAGTGCAGGAGACTTATAGAGACCCTGTTTCGATCCCTGAGTTGGGAAGATATCCTGGAGAGGGGAATGGCAGCCCACTCCAGTATTCTTGCCTGGAGAATCCCAAGGACAGAGGAGCCTGGTGGGCTACAGTCCAGGGGGTCCTAAAGAATCAGACACAATCAAGCATGCGTACACACCGTTCGGTGGAGAGGTCAACACACTAAAATTGGATTTAAGACTGAATATGGACATTGGGAAATCAACGGACGTATCATCAGTGGGATATGAATATTCACCTTTCTTTATCATCAGCTGGTAATTTACTCTTTTATGCTACATTTATTTATTTACATCAGTGTTAGGGTCTGAGTCCACTTAGAGGATAGAAATTGTATGTGGTTAAAATTACCTGTTATCACTCTTTCTCAGATAATCCAGTTATTTTACCTAAGAGTTAAGATTTTTTATACCACTCTCTTTCAGTTACTGTGCCACAGGGACACTGTTCTTGAATATGCCAAGCCCTATTCAATCTTTCCTTCTTCCTATATGCTTTTCCATCTGCCTCCAAGACGCTTTCTGTTATCTGCATGTCACTCTGCTGTTGCATTAGGACTTAGTGAGATGTTACCTTTTTTAAAGAAGGTCTTTCCTTGATTACTCTCTAAAGTAGCAACCCTCACCCCCTTTACTGTATTTTTCTGTATAGTATCCATCACTAACTTTGCATTATGTATTTATGTTCCACTTATTAGAATGCAAGATCTGAGAGCAAAGACCTGGTTTACCTATCTGTCCATCCCCATTGATCAGAACAGTGATTGGTATATAGCAGGCCTTCAAAGTATGTGTTGAAAAAAGGAGTACTCAATGATGAATAGGTGATGATAGTGCTTTGTACATATTTTTAAATGTCCCTCTTCCTCTTTATGATCTTGAAACAGTGCCATAGCCATCAATCATCTTTAGGCTTGGATACTTGAAACTACCTTTGATAGAGGACAGCCTCCCTTAATCCAGCCTTTGGCTATGAGGGCATACATTTAACCTGTGGGTCGCCTCCCCCAACCCCGGTTTATTTTACTCTCATTAATGCCTGGAGTTATCAATCGTTACTACTTACATTTTCTTTTTATTTTACTTTCCTGGGAGCATAGCAGGTTTGGAGAGAATAAAGCAGTGACAAATGAATGTGAGAGGAGAGAATCTACTGTTTTAATGCATAAAGAATAAAACATTGAGCTAAGCATTATCCTCAAGGAGCACCAAGAGGAAAGAACACATAAATATATATGGTTAAAATAGCACAATGTGGTAACTTGTAATAAGGGAAGATATTAAGCAGTGTAGGACCACAATCTAATTCACAGTGATTAAATTATTCCTCTTTCTTCAGAGAATCAGGAAAAATCATAGAGAAATGACTGAGTGAACACTAAACAGTGACTCATTGCTTATTCAGTGAACAAGGGATAAAAGCATTGTGCCTTGGAATGTGGTATGCAAATGGAATACCTGAAGTTACCTGTGGAAGAGGAGGTGTAGGGCAGTATGCATGAAAAAAAGATGTAAAACCAAAAACTGGTGGTTTTGTGAGGCCTATTTATATGCTTTCCCAGGGAGAATGGACTTTATTTGGTATACATTATAGAACATTTTAGTATGGGAAAAAGAGTGATTAAACTGTTTAATAATTTAAGCCTAAATATAGGGAAATGACAGAGGAGGCAGTTTAGAGACATTTTATATGATATGTATATGATATTTGATGATCAGTTAAATGTGGAAGATTTAAAGGTAATACAAATATTCCTTACTTGGACAGCTGAGTAGCACTATCAACTGAAATAGGCAGCAGGATTAAGAGGTAGATACCAAAACATGTTGAATTTGAGTTACTGCTTATGTTTTAGTAGCAAGGTCTAGTAGCGGGTTGAACATTGGAGTTTAGGGCTCAGAGAATGATTGGAATATGAGAAATCAACTTTGAAGTCATCCTTGTCATAGTTCAGTTCAGTTGCTCAGTTGTGTCCAACTCTGTGACCCCATGAATTGCAGCACACCAGGCCTCCCTGTCCATCATCAGCTCCCGGAATTCGCTCAGACTCACGTCCATCAAGTCAGTGATGCCATCCAGCCATCTCATCCTCTGTCATCCCCTTCTCCTCCTGCTCCCAATCCCTCCCAGCATGAGAGTCTTTTCCAATGAGTCAACTGTTCACATGAGGTGGCCAAGGTACTGGACTTTCAGCTTTAGCATCATTCCCTCCAAAGTAATCCCAGGGCCAATCTCCTTCAGAATGGACTGGTTGGATCTCCTTGCAGTCCAAGGGACTCTCAAGAGTCTTCTCCAACACCACAGTTCAAAAGCATCAATTCTTCAGTGCTCAGCCTTCTTTCCAGTCCAACTCTCACATCCATACATGACCACTGGAAAAACCACAGCCTTGACTAGACGGACCTTAGTCAGCAAAGTAATTCTGCTTTTGAATATGCTATCTAGGTTGGTCATAACTTTCCTTCTAAGTAGTAAGCGTCTTTTAATTTCATGGCTGCAATCACCATCTGCAGTGATTTTGGAGTGCCACAAAATAAAGTCTGACACTGTTTCCCCATTTATTTCCCATGAAGTGATGGGACCAGATGCCATGATCTTCATTTTCTGAATGCTAAGCTTTAAGCCAACTTTTTCACTCTCCACTTTCGCTTTCATCAAGAGGCTTTTTATTTCCTCTTCACTTTCTGCCATAAGAGTAGTGTCATCTGCATATCTGAGGTGATTGATATTTCTCCTGGCAATCTTGATTCCAGCTTGTGTTTCTTCCAGTCCAGCGTTTCTTATGATGTACTCTGCACAGAAGTTAAATAAGCAGGGTGACAATATACAGGCTTGACGTCCTCCTTTTCCTATTTGGAACCAGTCTGTTGTTCCATGTCCAGTTCTGTTGCTTCCTGACCTGCATACAGATGTCTCATGAGGCAGGTCAGGTGGTCTAGTATTCCCATATCTTTCAGAAATTTCCTCGGTTTATTGTGATCCACACAGTCAAAGGCTTTGGCATAGTCAATAAAGCAGAAATAGATGTTTTTCTGGAACTGTCTTGCTTTTTCGATGATCCAGCGGATGTTGGCAATTTGATCTCTGATTCCTCTGCCTTTTCTAAAACTAGCTTGAACATCAGGGAGTTCACGGTTCACGTATTGCTGAAGCCTGGCTTGTAGAATTTTGAGCATTACTTTACTAGCATGTGAGATGAGTGCAATTGTGCGGTAGTTTGAGCATTCTTGGGCATTGCCTTTCTTTGGGATTGGAGTGAAAACTGACCTTTTCCAGTCCTGTGGCCACTGCTGAGTTTTCCAAATTTGCCCCCCCAAAAAATGTTCTAAACAAAGTAGATAGTAAGATGCATCAGTGTTTAAAAATGGATAAAAGAAGGGAAACCACTGAAAGATATAAAAGATGATAGAATAGTAAGCAAATGGTAATGCCCTGAAAGCAAAAGAAAGGGCAGTTTCCACATAGGTGTTGTATAGTGAACAGTAGAAATGTTGCAGAGAAATCAGTTTGAATGAGATCTGATCAGAGACCACTTTCCTTTGAAATTAAAGTTCCTGTTGGCCCATAGCAGTTTCAATAGAAAACTAAGCAGGTGAAGACTCCTGTTCCAACAAGGGAAAGACAGAAACAGCTTGATGAGGAAATAGTGTCAAGAAAAGATGTCTGAGGAACAATGAAAGTTAAGCATATTTTTTACGTGAGGGAAAGAAGCGAGTGGAGGGGGAAAGGATGAATGGCGGGGTGGTGTCTGATGAGAGGCATCAGGGAGGTAGGAGTGCAACAGGGAATGGCAGTGAAAGAGAAAAATAGATGATTCATAGTTGGTTCTAAGGTTGGAACGGAGGAAAGCTTTAGTGTATGCTTGATGAATTTCTTTTCTTAATGAAATAGTCAGTCTTCTACAGTGGTTGCCATTTTGGTATGGTCGTCATGTTGAAAGTAACTGTTGTTAATAAGTAAGAGGAAAAATTTTTTTAATTATACCAGTTCACAAAAGATTTCCAAGGAGCAATGCTCTGCCACTTATGGATTGTACAATCTTACGTTATCACTTTTGGACTTCACTTCCTTTGTCTGTTTGTTCTCTGAAATCAAAATGAATAAGATCATTTGAATGATGAAGCTGCATGTATCATTTTAACCTCTGATTCTTTAACTATTGAGTGATACTTTAACTATCGAGTCCTCTTAAGTGTGTGTGGCCAAAATGTGAATCCTTATTTTATCTTTGGATAGAAATTCTAGTTTCCTAATGTCTGCTAGTATTAGTTGAAGAGTCGTATTTGTTGAAAAGATTAGTGCTCAATTGTTCTAAAAGTACTGTGAGTTTAAAGACTAGTGCTCAATTGTTCTAAAAGTACTGTGAGTCTAAATGTCTTAAATTCATTTTAAATGTACATTTTTTTGGTTATTTTCCTTTTCTACCTTTTTAGTTTTTGTGCTTTCTTCAAAATAAAGTGTTATATAAAAAATGATTATAACAATTGTGTAATGGAGAGACCTTAATGAATCTTTTCATTTAGTGTTGGTATTCTTTTCATTCATTTCTTTTTCATTTCATTTTTTTATTCTAGGTTGTTTTTGTGTTTTTAAGGTAAAATAGTATTATGTATATTGTAATGCAGCCCGCTATTGACTAAAAAGTAGACTTTGGGGGAGGGATCCCCGAATGCCCTGCTGCCTGTGCTTAGTTGCCCAGCTGGGTATTGAACACGTGCCTACTGCAGTGGAAGGGCAGTCTCTTAACCACTGGACTGCCAGGGAAGTCCCCTCAGAGGAGAATTTTTAAAATATTTTCCATGTTCATATAAAATATGCTATACTTGAATTGTTTTTAGTGACTACAGTATGTCTTACACATTGATGCATTATAATTCATATAGTTCCCTGTTAATAGACATTGGTTGTTTAGGATTATTTCTTCTTTTTGTTTTAAAGAGTGCTGTAGTGACCATTCTTTTATATTGATGTTTTTGCCTATGTACAGTCTGCGGAAAAATTCTGGGAAGTGAAATCATCACGTTAGAAGGAATATGAATTAATATTTTAGTAATTGCCAAATAACCCATCATAATAGTTTTACCAGTTTGCACTAGACTACAGCCTGGTTTTCAGATGTCTGCTTTTTCATACCAGGCCAGAATATTGCAAACCTTTCTAATCTTTAAAAGGCTAATGAACAATTAAATTGCTTTAAGTTTTTTTTATTCCAGTCTTTTAATTCTGTTTGTTGTTTACAGCAGAGAAGTTTTCCAATTTTAAATGGTCAATTTGTTCATCTTTTTCTTTAAGGCTTATGGTTTTAGGTCCTGATCAGAACTGATAAAGCCATTCCCTACCACCACATTATAAATATATGCATCCGTATTTTCTTCTTTCACATCTGTGGGATCTTAGTTCCCCGTACAGGGATTGAATCAGGCCCTCACCAGTGAAAACCCAGAGCTCTAACCACTGGACCACTGGGGAATTCCCTGAGCAGTCATATTTTGAAAGCAGTCTTTTTTTTGAGCAGTAGGTGTAACAACAGGGGTTTAAAATACTTAGTAAGCAATGTTATAAACAACTGTTCTGTCATCCAGGCTTTGTTCCATTTATTTATAGACCATAAGCAGAGTAGATTTAGCATAAATTAGCAGTGGTTTCAACTAAAGTCACCCGGTATATTAGCCCTTAGCAGGAGACTCAGCCTGTCCTTTTAAGCCAGGCATTGACTTCTCCTCCCTAGCTCTGGAGGTCCTAGATGGAATCTGCTTCCATTAGAAGATGGTTTGGTTGACACCGAAACTTTCTTGTTTAGTGTGGCCACTTTCCTTAGTTATCTTAGCTAGGTCTTCTGGATATCTTGCTGCAGTTTCTACATCAGCACTTCCTGCTTCATCATGCACTATGTTATGGAGACAGCTACTTTCCTTCAGCCTTACGAATTAACTTCTTCAAGCTTCAAACGTTTTTCCTTGCAACTTCCTCACCTCTCTCAGCCTTCATAGAATGAAAGAGATAGGGTCTTCTTCTGGATTAGGCTTTGGCTTAAGGGAATGCTGAGGCTGGTTTTTAACCTTCTATCCAGACCACTGAAAGTTTCTCCATATCAGCAATAAAGCTGTTTGGCTTCTTGTTTGTAGATTCACTAGAGTAGAGTTTCTAATTTCCTCCCAGAACTTTGCCTTTGCATTCCACATCTTGGCTAACTGCTGCGAGAGGCCTAACTTTCAGCCTGTCTTTGCTTTTGACCTGCCTTCTCGCTAACCTTAAACATTTCTATCTTTTTATTTAGAGAGAGGAATGTGCAACTATTCCTTTCTCTTGAATATTTAGAGGCCATTGGGAGGTTAGTACCTGACCTAATTTATTGCTGTGTCTTAAGCAATAGGGAAGCTGGAAGAGGGGGAAAGTGATGAAGGAAGTGACAGGTAGATGAAGCAGTCAAAACACTGTTTTATCAGTTAAGTTTGCCATTTTATATGGATGCTTTGGGGGCACCTAAAACAATTACCATTTCTGTCCTTTATCGAGCCCGTCTTTGCATGAAATGTTCCCTTGGTATCTCTAATTTTCTTGAAAGGATCTCTAGTCTTTCCCATTCTGTTGTTTTCCTCTATTTCTTTGAATTGATCGCTGAGAAAGACTTTCTTATCTCTTAGTTGTAGTTGCTGGTATCACAGAAAATTTATGTCTTTAGTTTTACTAGACAATGAAAAATTGGTTCCTAAACTGATTGTCCCAGTGTACAATATCATCAGAACATAGTTCCATATCAGCACTTGAAATTATCTTTACAACTTTTTCATTGTTGCCAATTCAGTGTGTGTGTGAAGTATCATTTCATTTTGTTTTTAATTAGCACAAACCCAAGTCCCTTATAAGATTTAAGATCTAACAGGTATATCTTTTCTGAGTGAAAAACTCACACCTAGAGACATCTATTTTGCCTGTTGAATTGTCCAGTACATTACATAAGTAGCTATATTAAACATTATTGCTTTGCTTTCTGTTTAAGGGGAGGGAAGTTATCCTTTAACTATTAAGTGTGATATAGCTCTGGCTTTTATTGTTTGGTTTGGTTCAATTTGGTTTGGTTTTTCTTAGAAGTTTATCAAGGTTGAAGAAGTTCTCTAGTATTACTAATCTGATCAGAGTTTTTATTATGAATGGGTGTTGGAATGTGTCCAACAACTGTTTTGTATTTTTAAAAGAATGATGTGATTTTTGCTCTTGAATTCATTAACATTGTCTATTTCATTAATTTTTCATTATTAAAGCAATCCTGCATTCCTGAGATAAATTCCAGTGTTTAATTCTCTTTATATGTTACTAGAGCTGATTTGGTAATATTTTGTTAAGGTATTTGGGCTTCCCTTGTAGCTCAGCTGGCAAGGAATCTGCCTACAATGCAGGAGACATAGATTCAATCCCTAGGTTGAAGATCCCCTGAAGAAGAGAATGGCTACCCACTCCAGTATTCTGGCCTGGAGAATTCCATCGATTGTATAGTCCATGTGGTCGCAAAGAGCTAGACACAACTGACTGACTTCCAAAATTAAAGAACACTTACTCCTTGGAAGAAAAGTTATGACCAACCTAGATAGCATATTCGAAAGCAGAGACATTACTTTGCCGACTAAGGTCCGTCTAGTCAAGGCTATGGTTTTTCCTGTGGTCATGTATGGATGTGAGAGCTGGACTGTGAAGAAAGCTGAGCACTGAAGAATTGATGCTTTTGAACTTTGGTGTTGGAGAAGACTCTTGAGAGTCCCTTGGACTGCAAAGAGATCCAACCAGTCCATTCTGAAGGAGATAAACCCTCGGATTTCTTTGGAAGGAATGATGCTAAAGTTGAAACTCCAGTACTTTGGCCACTTCATGAGAAGACTTGACTCACTGGAAAAGACTCTGATGCTTGGAGGGACTGGGGACAGGAGGAGAAGGGGACGACAGAGGATGAGATGGCTGGATAGCATCACTGACTCGATAGACGTGATTCTGAGTGAACTCTGGGAGCTGGTGATGGACAGGGAGGCCTGACGTGATGTGATTCATGGGGTCGAAAAGAATCGGACACGACTGAGTGACTGAACTGACTTACATCTGTGTTCATAAGGCATATTGGTATAGGTTTATAGTTTTGTTTTGTTTTCTACTGTCTTTGGTTTTGTTACCAGTGCATTGCTAGCCTGAAAGAATGAGGTGAGAAATGTTTCTTCCTCCTGTATTTGCTGAAAGAGTTTATAAAACAATGGTGTTATTTCTTCAAATATTTCTTAGAACTCACCATCAATTTCAACTGGGCTTAGACCTTCTTTGTAGGAAGAATTGAAGTTTCAATTCTTTTAAGTCTATTCATATTTTCCATTTTTCTTGAATCAATTTTGACAACTTGGAATTTTCCATTTTATTTGAGATATCTTATCTGTTGACAAAATTGTTTATAACATTACTCCCTTGTGACCCTTTTAATTTCAGCAGGGATGGTAGGAATGTTTTCTCTTTGATCTCTGATTTGGTAACTTGTGGCTTGCTTCTTTTCTTCTTCATTAATATAATCAAAGATTTGTCAGTTTTATTAATCTTTCCGAAGAACACTTATCTTCATTGATTTTTCTATGATTTTGTGTTTTCCCTTTCATTTATTTATTTCTTTTCTAATCATTATTCTTTCCT
>SJYC01003987.1:0-17914 GCA_006408675.1 Madoqua kirkii | reverse complement strand
GGTTATGACCAACCTAGACAGTATACTCAAAAGCAGAGATATTACTTTGCTGACTAAGGTCCGTCTAGTCAAGGCTATGGTTTTTCCTGTGGTCATGTATGGATGTGAGAGTTGGACTGTGAAGAAAGCTGAGCACTGAAGAATTGATGCTTTTGAACTGTGGTGTTGGAGAAGACTCTTGAGAGTCCCTTGGACTGCAAGGAGATCCAACCAGTCCATTCTGAAGGAGATTGGCCCTGGGATTACTTTGGAGTGAATGATGCTAAAGCTGAAAGTCCAG
The DNA here is from genome assembly GCA_006408675.1 of Madoqua kirkii. Lineage (NCBI taxonomy): Eukaryota > Metazoa > Chordata > Mammalia > Artiodactyla > Bovidae > Madoqua > Madoqua kirkii. Next base: position 17,634 of record SJYC01003987.1, on the reverse strand, counting down.
TACTTTGGCCACCTCACGCAAAGAGTTGACTCACTGGAAAAGACTCTGATGCTGGGACGGCTTAGGGGCAGGAGGAGAAGGGGACGACAGAGAATGAGATGGCTAGATGGCCTCACTGACTCGATGGACGTGAGTCTGAGTGAACTCTGGGAGTTGGTGATGGATAGGGAGGCCTGGCGTGCTGTGATTCATGGGGTCGCAAAGAGTTGGACACTACTGAGCGACTGAACTGAACCGAACTGAAAACAATTAACAACAGTAATGTCAAGGATCACTGATATCCAATCACCATAAGAAACATCACCATAAAATATTTGAGACTTTATAAGAATTACTGCCAAAATATAGCAGAGAGACATGAAATGAGCAAATGCTATTGGAAAAAATGTCAGTAACCTTGCTCAACATGTGGTACCATCAACCTTCAATTTGTAAAGAAACACTGTGAAATTCAAGAACAGAGGTATTCCTGTACTGTAGATTTTAATACGTTTTTGCTTTTTCTTCTTGGACCTAAAAGTTTAAAGGAGTGGTTTCTTTTGTTTTTCTTCTTTATTTGTTGTTATAATTTCCAAGTAACTGAAATTTTGCTTCAACGTTCTTATTAACATTTACTTCCAATTTTACTTTTTGTAACCAGAGAATGTAGTCTGTAATATTTCATCTTTGATGAATTTACTGAGATATTCTTTTTGGCCTACTAAAGAATTTCTATAAAAGCTCTGAGTACTTGAAAACACATAATCTAATTACAGATTTATTTGTGTGTCAAAAATAATGTCATTATTTATATCTTTTTTTCAAACTGGATTATAAACATGTCATAAAGTCAGTTTCTTGCATCCTGGCTGAATGCATATAACTTACTTTTCATAGAGTACAATAAATAGAAAATTATCAAAGTGTAACAGTACAGCCTATGAGACCTTTGTTATATAACTTATATAACTCTATCTAGTGATCTGTATGTTTAGGGTCATAATCCATAATATGTCTCTTACAGTGGGTACCAGTCAAAATAGTTTAAAAAATATCTTTTTAATCTTAATTGTTTTGGTGCTGTTTTTTCTATTAAGAGTTTAGACAAGACAATTAAAGCCTCATATTTGTCTCTGTTGACTTTCTGCTCTGTGTATCCTGCCATGTTTATGCCTTTCATTATTAGAATGCATTTGTACATGTCAGCTATATTTTTAATGTAGATATAAATTCTGTTATTAAAAAATACTTTTCAGGTTTAACACTTTGACCTTGTCCATTATAAATCACATTACTCTTTCCTTTACATTTTTTTCTATTTATCTTTTCTTTTGGCTTAAGCCTGAAATGTTTCTTGTTTCTCATTTTAAGCTAGTGTATTAGAAACTGCTGTTCAGTCTTGTAGTGTATTCTTTGTCTTTTTCGATAGCTTTCATCAGAGATAGTTTGATTTATCTAAGATGCTGAAGATCCCTGTCTACTATGGCATTCGAATTAAGACTGTCCAGATTGTATTTTCTTAATTTTTTAATTTTTATTTTTGGCTGCACGGGGTCTTCCATTGCCATGCAGGCTTTTTTGTGGTGAACAGGGGCTGCTTTCTCGTTGTGGAGCACAGGCTTTTCATTGTGGTGGCTTCTCTTGTTGCAGCGCACAGGCTCTAGAGCACAGGCTCAGTAGTTGGGGCACGCAGGCTTAGTTGCTCCTCGGCAGGTGGGATCGAACCCAGGTCTCCACTGGCACGCAGATTCTTTACCACTGAGAAGGAGAAGGAGAAGAAGCCCAAGACTGTCCAGAATTTATAATCTTTTTTTTTTTTTTGGTAATAAACCTTTTAAAGATGCATTTGTGTGATGTGCTTCACTAGGAATGGCCTTGAAAGGAAGGGCCTTGAAAGTCAGTTGCCATATTAGCGAATTGAACCATGTAGAACAGTACACAATTATAACATCAAAATGGCAAAAAGGCACACTTACATAAGTCTATGGGACAGAATAAAGGTTTTCATTCTACTTTGGCATCACCTTTATTTGTGGATTAAAAAATTGATTTAGACTTTCATGTGTGAATGCATAATCTCTCAGCAGTGATTTTTTTTTTTTTTAATAGTTTTTGATCTGGGATCCCTTGGAAAGGTAGAATCAGTGGCAGGTATTTAAATCCTTTTGTGTTATGGTAGACTTAGATATCAAAATGAATAAATATATACTGGGAAAATTTAGGATATAAGTTTGTCTTCTATTTGCACACCACTAATGGAGAATTTCATTTGGACTTATTCCCTTGAACCTTGGAATCTTCTTGCATATCCTAATGATGTAGGTTCCCATTGCCTTTGATAATGGGAAAATACCATCTTCTGTTCCTAAAACAGAATTTTTAAGTTATTTTTACATGAAAGGACAGGCTGTTTTCCCTTATGTTCCTTTAGCATTTTGTCGATTCCTCTCACATAGCACAAATAGCTATTTATGTACATGGTTATTTAGCTCCTGTTATTAGTTTCTTTAGGGCAAGCGTAGCGTAACTTGCCTTTTTTTTCTTTAATATCCTCCACCTCTTCGTACAGTGCCTTAAATACAGCAAGCATGCAACAAAGTCAGTTGAGTAGTAGCCAGTGTCTTTTATAATTGTTTCTAGTTTTCACATTGTTTCCCTCATTTCTATAGTTTTCTTTTTTGCTTCCTTCCTGTCTCCTTTGTACTGCTGCTTAAAAGTACTTCTTTGCTTGGGTCATAAAACGTCATTACATCAGGAATATCTTGTTGACCATTGGCTGTTAGCTATTTTTCCTGTTGTTTACTTCTGAAAATAGTCAAAACAAACAAATCTAAGCACTTCAGCACTATTCTAATTCCAGATTATTGATACTTGAAAGTTGATATTTATTTAATAGAGCTCTTACTGTATCCCTGTAGTCCTCAAAGTATGACCTGTGAATTTTTGAGGTCCCTCAGACCCAAAAGGGTTAAAACTATTTCATAATAATATTAAGACATTGCTTGCCTTTTTCACTATATTGTTGTTTGCACTGATGATGCAAAAGCAGCGGTAGGTAAAACTGCTAGTGCCCTAGCATGATTGAGGCCAAGATTCCAAGCTGTTCTAAATTGTCGTTGTATTCTTAAAACTTTTAAATGTCAGTTTCACTTAAGAATGTTCCAAGCAGTAAAAATAGTTTTTAATAAAACAACCTTTTTCAGTAGGCACCATTTTAATATTTTTTGAAACAAAATGTGAACTCCCCTTTGCTGCATGCTGAAGTGCAGTAGTTGTCTCAGGAGAAAGCATTTGAGCAGTTGCTTTGAGTTTGAGCTGCGCTTGTCATTCTTTCACAGAACACCATTTTTATTTAAAAGAATGACTGACAAACCACATTTTGTAGACAGGTATTTAACAGACATTTTTTTCAAAAAAATGAACTGATATCAAGGAAAACAACTGACAGTATTTATGCAAGTGATAAAATTCTAGTTTCAAAGAAAACTTTTGAGTTTTGGAAAACATATCTGCAAGTGTGATTTTGACAATCTCCAGATATTTATAGAGACCAGTGATAAGATTAATGAATGTCAGTTTTGGAAAAAAAAATTTGACATGTGTCAACATTTGGAAGGTATGAATTAATCAGTGAGTGAACTAGTATTTTCCAAAAGATAATGCACACAGTGCTTAAAAAAAAATAATGTGTGGGTTAAGGGGCTGTTAAAGTGCAAGATTGACTGGAGGGTTTTTAATGTAACAGAATGAAAAGTTTCTTCACATCATTTCAGACTCCACATTGCAACAACCTTTAGAAAAACTACCATCTGTCAAATTTGGGTTCAGTGTCAAAAAATACCCACAGTAAAGTAAAAAGGCTATTTTTTATTTTTAAAAAATATTCCTTCCTTAACTATATAACTGTAGTGAGGCATGATTTCCTTTGTAAACTAAACAAAAACAATACACTTTAACAGATAATTGCACAAACAGATATGAGAACCTAGCTGTCTTTCTGTTAATCCAGGAATCTTCACCAGATTTAAAATAGTGCTACTTGTCTCACTGAATTTGAGGGATGGGGGGTGGAAGGAATATAGTTTTCTTCGTATTTTTTTTTTTTAAGAATTCCTTCCTTTTGCTCCTGTTTTTTATGGTTGTGCCGGGTCTTCGTTGCTCACTCAGGCTTTCTCTAGTTGTGGAGCGCCGGCTGCTCATTGCAGTGGCTGCTCTCGTTGTGACACGCAGGCTTAGCTGCCCTGCAGCACGTGGAGTCTAGCTGGACCAGGGATTGAACTGATGTCCCCAGCATTGACAGGAGGATTTTTTAACCACTGGACCTCCAGGGAAGTCCTAAATAAATTCTTAAACATTTTCTTAGTTACTGTTTTCTGATGAGGTAAATATTATAACCAGCATAAGCAAAGACTCTTATGGAGCCTTCATTTTTTTTTAAAGTGAGACATTTAAAAGAGGTCCTTAGTTCGAGAAATGCTTTTGTATTATAATCTTCCCTCATTCCCCCATATTATCAAACCATTTCCTCTGCTGTTAGTCACTTGCCAGTCAGGCTGTGGGGGTGCCACTTGGTTCCGGGTACTATACATCTTTAATGTGTATATGTATATATATTTTTTTTTTCCGCGATAGTAAAAGATGTTTTTCACTTTTCACAACCAATGGCCAGACAAAAAAGAATTACAGTTGCAAGCCATAAGGGAAACATGATTAACCTAACAATATAAAATAATTGCGTGCAGTTTGAGGGGTTAGGTAGAGTGCTGTGATAAGTGAAAGTGCGTACGTGCACATGATTTCAGCCGTTCAGCCAGTCTGTCTTTCGGTTGGTGCATTTAATGCATTTACATTTAAGGTAATTATCAATATGTATGGCAAGTTCAGTCTCTGGGTTAGGAAGATCCCCTGTAGGAGGGCATGGCAACCCACTCCAGTATTCTTGCCTGGAGAATTCCATGGACAGAGGAGCCTGGTAAGCAACTAAGCACACACACGATCCTATGACCATTTTCTTAATTGTTTTGGGTTTATTTTGTGTAGGATTTTTTCCTTCTTGTGCACACTGCTTAGAGAAATTCCTATAGCTTTTGTTGTAAAGCTAGTTTGGTGGTGCTGAATTCTCTTAACTTTTGCTTGTTTGGAAAGCTTTTGATTTTTCCGCTGAATCTGAACAGGGATTCTGCTGGGTAGAGTATTCTTAGTTGTAGTTTCTTCTCTTTCATCACTTTAAATATGTCGTGCCATTCCCTTCTGGCTTGTAGAGTTTCTGTTGAAATCAGCTAATACAGCCTGATGAGAGTTCCCTTGAAGGTTGTCATTTTTCCCCTTGTTGCTTTTAGTATTTTATCTTTCTCTTTAATTTTTGTCATTTTGATTACTGTGTGTCTCAGTGTGTTGCTCCTTGAGTTTATTCTGCTTGGGATTCTCTGTGCTTCCTAGACTTGGTTGACTGTTTCCTTTCCCATGTTAGGGAAGTTTTCAGCTATTATCTCTTCAAATATTTCCTTAGGTCCTTTCACCCTCTTTTCTCTTTCTGGGAACCCTGGAGAAGGCAATAGCACCCCACTCCATTCCTCTTGCCAGGAAAATCCCATGGACGGAGGAGCCTGGAAGGCTGCAGTTCATGGGGTTGCTGAGGGTCAGACACGACTGAGCAACTTCACTTTCACTTTTCACTTTCATGCATTGGAGAAGGAAATGGCAACCCACTCCAGTGTTATTGCCTAGAGAATTCCAGGGACAGGGGAGCCTGGTGGGCTGCTGTCTATGGGGTCGCACAGAGTTGGACATGACTGAAGTGACTTAGCAGCAGCAGAGGTCTCTTAAGCTGTCTTCATTCTTTTTTCTATATTCTGTTCTGCAACAGTGACTCCCACCATTCTGTCTTCCAGGTCACTTAACCGTTCTTCTCCCTCAGTTATTTTGCTATTGCTTCCTTTTAGTGTATTGTTCCTCTTTGTTCTTTAGTTTTTCTGGGTCTTTGGTAAATATTTCTTGCAACTTCTCCATTCTTTTTCTGAGATTCTGGATCATCTTCACTATCATTATTCTGAATTCTTTTTCTGGAAGGTTGCCTATCCCTACTTCATTTAGTTTGTCAGGGGTTTTTATCTAGTTATTTCATCTGGGACATAACCCTCTGCTTTTTCATTCTGGTTAACTTTCTCTGTGTGGTTTTTGTTCTTGTGCTGCAGGATTGTGGCTCTTCTTGCTGCTTCTGTCTCCCTTCTGGTGCATGAGGCTAAGGCTTGTGTAAGCTTCTGATGGGAGGGACTGGGCATGGGAAAAACTGGGACTTACTGTGGTGGGCAATAAAACTTTAATCCAGTTATCTGCTAATGTGTGGGGTTGTGCTTCTTCCCTGTTAGTTATTAGGCCTAAGACAACTCAGCCCTGGGGTCTGTGGGCTTTATGGTACGGTTAATGGCAACCTCCAAGAGGGCTTATCCTAAGGGGCACCTTCCACAGGAGGCACCTCCAACACTAGCAGGTAGGTCTAGTTCAGTCTCCTGTGGGATCACTGTTCCTTGCCCCTGGATCTTGATACTCTCAAGATTTTGTTTGTGCCCTCCAAGAGTGAAGTCTGTTACCCCAGTCCTGTGGAAGTCCTATAATCGAATCCTGCTGGCCTTCAAAGTCAGAATTCCAGGGGATTCCCAGTCCCTTTAACAGATCCCCAGGTTGGGAATCCTGACATGGGGCTCAGAACCTTCACAATAGTGGGGGAACTTCTTTGGTGTTACTGTTCTCCAGACTGTGGGTTACTCCCCTGGTGAATATGGGATTTGAGTTTATTACGGTTGCACCCCTCCTACCATCTCCTTGCAGCTTCTTTGTCTTTGGTCTGGGGTTTCTTTTTGTTGGTGGGCTCCAGTGTCCTCCTGGTAATGGCTGTTCAACAGCCAGTTGCAATCTTGGTGCTCTTGCAGGAGGAGATGAACATGTGTCCTTCTACTCTACTCTCTTGCACCAATCTAATGTATATTTTTTGATGATGAACATTGCATATTCAGTAAAAGCCCTTAGTAATTCAGTACCTGTAAGAGAATATAGTGAAAGTCACTTAGTCATGTCTGACTCTTTGCAACTCCTGGAGTATATATGGAATTCTCCAGGCCAGAATACTGGAGTGGTAGCCTTTGCCTTCTCCAAGGGATCTTCCCAACCCAGGGATCAAACCCAGGTCTCCCGCATTGCAGGTGGATTCTTCACCAGCGGAGCCACAAGGGAAGCCCGTTAGAAAGCCCAACTTTTTTTTCTATCTTATTAATGAAGCATATTTAATGTGAATTTTAGAATTATGTCCTCCCCATATATTTTGTATTATAATCTGTATATAATAAGTAGGACTTCCCTGGTAGCTCAGCTGGTAAAGAATCTGCATGCAATGCAGGAGGCCCTGGTTTGATTCCTGGGTTGGGAAGTTCCCCTGGAAAAGGGATAGGTTACCCACTCCAATATTCTTGGGCTTCCCTGGTGGCTCAGATGGGAAAGAATCTGCCTGCAATGTGGGAGACCTGGATTCGATCCCTGAATTGGGAACATAAGAGGAGAAGACTAAAGAAAAGATGAATATATAATTAGTTCAAGAAACTCTAGTGCTCCTACTACTCACTAATAGAATTTTTACCACCCGCCACCCCCCACCCCCAAACAAACAGTAAGACTTCTTTGAAAAGCTTGTTCTTCACTTTGAAAAAAGCTTTGTAAAGAAAAGTGGACAATCTAAATCATTTTGTCGTAGCCCTTTTCAAAAAGCTGGACACTTGTTGAACTGTTAAAATTACATGCATTCAGTTCAGTTCAGTTGCTCACTTGTATCCAACTCTTTGCAACTCCATGAGCTGCAGCACACCAGGCCTCTGTCCATCACCAACTTCCAGAGTTTGCTCAAACTCATGTCTATTGAGTTGGTGATGCCATCTAACCATCAAATCCTCTGTTGTCCCCTTCTCCTCCCACCCTCAATCTTTCCCAGCATCAGGGTCTTTCCAAATTAGTCAGCTCTTCGCATCAGATGGCCAAAATATTGAAGTTTCAGCTTCAACATCAGTCCTTCCAGTGAACACCCAAAACTGATCTCCTTTAAGATGGACTGATTGGATCTCCTTGCAGTCCAAGGGACTCTCAAGAGTCTTCTCCAATACCACAGTTCAAAAACATCAATTCTTCAGTGTTCAGCTTTCTTTATAGTCCAACCCTCATATCCATACATGACTACTGGAAAAACCATAGCCTTAACTAGACAGACCTTAGACTGCAAAGTAATGTCTGTGCTTTTTAATATGCTGTCTAGGTTGGTCATAAGTTTCCTTCCAAGGAGTAAGCGTCTTTTAATTTCATGGCTGCAATCACCATCTCTAATGATTTTGGAGCCCTAAAATATAAAGTCAGCCACTGTTTCTACTGTTTCCCCATCCATTTGCCATGAAGTGATGGGACCAGATGCCATGATCTTAGTTTTCTGAATTATATGCATTACGTTTAGGTTAAATTTGTGATGCAATAAAGGTCTTCATTTTTAGTTTTATTTGTGGTTTGTGGTATCAGGACCACTGTGTAAAAGCAGAGTTCATAGTACCTTTAATACTTATTTGATAAGAATTAGACTATCATTTTATTACTTTACATAAAAATCAGAATTTGTAAGTGTCTTCATACAAATGGCAGTTAACATAGCTGTGATTTTTTTTTTTTAATTCCACTGTGGTTTTTCACCCCAGGCACATTAAACATTTATAAAATTGTTCTGTTTGAACAGTTTTTTGATTTGCTTTTCAGTAATGTTGTTAGGACTTCATTGCAGGAAGAAAAATGGGTTTTTTTGTGTCCTCTAAGAGATTGGTTATGTAAGCCTTGGTTAATGTTATTTACAAGTATGACTCAGGAGCCTTATGATAGTGATTGCTATCATTTTATGACAGTTAATTGTGGGAAGGTCAAGAGTTTTAGCATACCAGGATTTAGACTCTGGGTCTTGGATTTTAGGTCTGATACTTTCCCTTGTATGACTTTGGACAAGTTGCTTCCTTGAATCTTAGTTTGTCTATAAAATGATGGTATAATGTCCCCTTGGGATTATTGAAAGTATGAAAATGTGTTTCACTTCTGGGCTTGCTACTGGATAGTGGCTAATGGTAGCTATTGTTTTTTTAAATGGGTACTTTTTAATTAAAATTCATGTGATCATTAATGTATCATTAATTGGCCCTCAACTCTATGGGTTCTCATCTGCAGATCAGCTACAATGGAAATATTCAGAAAGAAAAGTTCCAGGAAGTTCTAAGTAGCAAAACAAATTTGCCACATCACTGCAACTATTTATGTAACTTTCACTTGTGTACTTACGACTCTACATAGAATTTACATGAACCAGGTATTATAAGTAATACAGCTTTGTGCATATGTTATATGAAAATAAGGGACTTGAACATTCCCCCGTTTTGGGAGTGGGCAGGGAAGTCCTGGAACCAGTCTCCTTAAACCTCACAGATACTGCAGGACAACTGTATTCACTAAACCAAGACACTGAACACTTTAATATGAATTCCTTAAATGAATTCCTCCTCTTGTATATAAGGGAGAGTAATTTTGAAATTCAGCCCTTGGAGAGAGGAGACTGCAGTAGAATATTATACTCACCTGCTTTGGATAACAAGTGATGCTGACTTTATTAGTGCTGCTAAGTCGCTTCAGTCATGTCCGACTCTGTGTGACCCCATAGACGGCAGACCGCCAGACCCCCCAGTCCCTGGGATTCTCCAGGCAAGAACACTGGAGTGGGTTGCCATTGCCTTCTCCAGACTTTATTAGTGAGGGCTGCCATAACAAGATAACACAGACTGAGTGACATAAGCACACTTATTTTCTCCCATATCTAGAGGCTAGAAATCCAAGATCAAGGTGTTGGTGGGTTTGGTTTCTTGAGAAGGCCTTTCTCCTCAGCCTCCTCCTCCCTGTGTGCCCACGTTGCCTTTCCTCCGTGCACACACATCCTTGGCTTCTCTCTAAGAACGTCAAATCATTTTGGATTAGGTTACTAACCTAACTGACTCATTTTAAGTTGGCCACTTCTATGAAGGACCTGTCTTTAAATATGTTACATTTTGAGGTGATGGGGGTTGGAACTTTAGCATAGGAATTTTGGAGGGGACATAATTTGGCCCATAACACCAATATTTGCATAAGAGCTAATGTACGTTGGATATTGACAGTGTGCCGATTTCTAAATTAAATTCTTAATATATATCTTCTAATTTTATGTGCACATTAACCCTGTGATTATTAGCATCTCTATTTTATAGAGGACACTGATGCTTAGATTAAGTAACTTGGCTGAGAGATGGGATTGAAATTCAAGTCTTTTGGGCTGTAGTGTCCATGTTCTCTTAGTTAAGAACTGAGTACTAGAAAACAAAAGCACAGAGAAAAAAGGGTTAAAATATACAAACCGCTGTTTTGCAGTGTCCACTAAGGTTTTGCTAGTAAGTAACCTCTCAAGTGCAAAATCATTTAATGCCAGCCCTGGTTGACTATTAATTTTTTCTTTGAAAATTGGGAGGAAGTTTGGTTTAATATGGAAATGTGAATGAAGCTAAAGATTTTTGGCACATTGTTGTACTAAGACAGACTTGCACAAACAAAATTTGTCTTATTTTCACGTTGCTCAAAATGCCTTTCTGCTTTTTGTCTTTTGCAGAAGATTCTAGTGTTCCAGAAACTCCAGAAAATGACAGAAAGCAAGTATGTCATATTTCAAGAATCAAAGAGGGATTCAATACATTGATTTGTCTTCTGATAGTGAAGATGTTGTTGCCCCAAATTGCTCCAGTACAGTTCAAGAGAAAAAATTCAACAAAGACACGGTGATTATAGTGTAAGCAATTTAATAGGTTCATTATATTTGCATGTATAACTCCCCCATTTTTTTTAAGTTAACTTATGTTGTAAATTTTTGATAATTTCCACCCCACTCTTTTCCTTTTCCTGACTGCATCATAGTCATTTTTTCCTAACGTAGAGATGTAAACACATAAGTGTGTGTGTATGTACATGTTTATGTGTATGTGTGTGAGAGAGATTGATTCTGGACTGATTTTCTCTATTATTATTTTTCTTTTGACCTCTCAAATTGGCTTGTGGGTTCTTAGTTCCTGAACCAGGGATTGAGCCCAGGACGCGGCAGTAAAAGCACTGAATCCTAACTAGTGGACCACGTGGGAATTCCCTCAGTTCTGATTTTCAGGAAAAAAGTTCACTTAGAGTAAATATTTAATCTTTTCATTCTCCATAGATAGGGAATTTATTTTAACAAGTACCTTTGATCATTTGTAACTACTTCCTGATTTGTTCTTGAATCTGATTGACATTTTTGGACATTTTGGGGGCATATTCGGTGAGCTAGTAAAGAGTTTGTGTGATAGATAGAAATGTAGTAAGTAAATAAAAGATGCAGTATGCCAAATAATAAATGTGATGGGCAAAGGCGGGGGAGAGGGGATACAGGATTTGGGGCCAGGGTTAAGGGCCAAGGGTAGAATGCATGGTTGGAAAAGACTTCATTAAGAAGATGTTGCTTGAGCAGAGATGTGAATATGCTGGGAGGGGCATTAGGAATATCCTGCTTAGTGACCTTTAGTGGTGTTATGCCTGTTTAGGGAGAAAGTAGTGGGTCCCATCATCATGGCAGATAGATAGGGAAACAGTAGAAACAGTGACAGACTTTATTTTGGGTGGCTCCAAAATCACTGCAGATGGTGACTGCAGCCATGAAATTAAAAGACGCTTGCTTCTTGGAAGAAAAGCTATGACTAACCGAGACACCATATTACAAAACAGACATTGCTTTCCCAACAAAGGTCCATCTAGTCAAAGCTATGGTTTTTCCAGTAGTCACGTATGGATGTGAGAATTGGACTATAAAGAAAGCTGAGGGCCGAAGAACTGATGCTTTTGAACTGTGGTGTTGGAGAAGACTCTTGAGAGTCCCTTGGACTGCAAGGAGATCCAACCAGTCCATCCTAAAGGGAGATCAGTCCTGGATGTTCATTGGAAGGACTGATATTGAAGCTGAAACTAATACTTTGGCCATCTGATGCGAAGAACCTTCTCATTTGAAAAGACTCTGATGCTGGGAAAGATTGAGGTCAGGAGGAGAAGAGGATGACAGAATAAGATGGTTGGATGACATCACTGACTCAATGAACATGAGTTTGAGTAGACTCCAGGAGTTGGTGATGGACAGGGAGGCCTGGCATGCTGCAGACCATAAGGTTGCAAAGAATTGGACACAACTGAGCAACTGAACTAAACTGACTGATGGGGCTAATGCTAGAAAGTGAAGGACCTAAGGTCACAAGTTGAGGAGTAGAATAGGGAAAGGACTTTATCAAGTTAATAAGCCTATAGGCTATTTGGCTTTTATTCTGAATGAGAATTAAAGGAGCATACTGAGCAAAGGAGTAAAATGACCTGATTAATATGTTTAAAAGTCTTTAAGGGTATAGTGAAGTGGTAGTAGAATCATGAATACTTTTGTAATAACCAAGGCAAAAAAAAAAAGGATGGAAGCTTAGACCATTCTAGTACCTATGGGAGTGAATAAGAAGTAGTTAGATTCTGGATATACTCTTAAGGTAGAGCAGAGAGGCTTTGTTGATGGATTGCAAATGGAATGGGAGAGAAGGAAATATGGATGACCCTAAGATAATTTGACCTGGGCAACTGGAAGGATGGAGTTAACAGTAACTGGGATAAGGAGTACTATCTTGAGTGTGATAGAAAACAGCGTTAGAAGGAAAGATTGGCAATTAAATCTTGGACATGCTGTGTTTGAGAAGACTCTTGGACATCTAAGTGGACGTGTCAGGTAGGCAATTTAGATTTGTAACATTAGGTTCTGGAGAGAGGTCTCGGTTCCACATCTAAATTTAGGTGTTATCAGAATGAAAACCGCATTATTAGTTGCTCAGTTATGTGTGACTCTCTGTGACCCCATGAACTACAGCCCGCTAGGCTCCTGTGTCCTTGAAATTCTCCAGGCAAGAATACCGGAGTGAATTGCCATTCCTTTCTCCAGGGGATCTTCCCGACCCAGGGATAGAACCTGGGTTTTCTGCATTGCAGGTCCTTGATATTAAAAGATACATGATTAAATAAAATCACTAAGAGACACTGTAGTATAGTTGGATAACAGACAGTGCCTTGGTTGAAGGATTTAGGCCAGGGTAACTCTTGATTTTAGGAACGGAGCAACATGAAAAGAAACTTGTAGAAGATTCTAAGAAGGAGCAGTCATTGAGATAAAACTCAAAAAGTTGTGTGACGAGAGGCTGAGGAAAGTGTGATGCAAGAGATCAAGACTGTCCTCTGCTAAGATGAGGATTTCCTCTTAAAATGAATTTCCTTTTGTATATAAGCTTAGGTGAACATGCCTTTGTCCTGAATTTTACTCTGAAATAAAAAATAATGATGATCTTATGTGGTAGATCCTGAGGAAAATTGCTATATTAACACTCCAAATTTTACTTCTTAACTTAGAAAAGAATTTAAATTTACAGAAAAGCTACAAGAAAAACCAGTTTCCACAGTCCTTTTAAAAAGATTCATCCATTATTAACATTTTCCCACATTTGCTTGTCACCTTCATATAATAATAATGAGAATTACTGTATTTTTGTTTATTTTTTATGACTGCACTGGACTTTGTCTAGTTACAGTGAGTGGGGACTACTCCAGTTGTAGTGCCCACGCTTCTCATTGCATTGATTTCTCTTCTTGCAAAACATGGGCTCTGGGCGCTCAGCTTCAGTGGTTGCAGCTCACAGGCTATAGAGCACAGGCTCAGTAGTTGTGGTGCATGAGCTTAGCTGTCGTGCGTTACATGGGTTCTTCCTGGACCCAGGATCAAACCTGTTTCCCCTTAAAATATAAATTGATGTATTTATTTCTCTACCAAGAATGTCTTGTAATGAAAATAAATAATCAGCTGAACGAAGCTTTGTGCTTAGTAATGTAGTTGTTTTTCCTGCTGTTTAAGTTCCTTATCTTTTGATGGACAGATAACAAACAGTTTGATTTCAAGGACAGGTGGTTAGTCCATGAATCATATTTTGAATAGTATTCTATAATAAAATTTTCTCTTAACATCATGCATTGGGTTTAGTTCATCATCTGTCTTTAGTCTGGTTTAATCTGAAATTATCTCAGCCTTTTTTTTTTATTCCCATGATTTTCATTCATTGTGATGGTAATAAACCAGGTTTTTTAGAATGTCCTCACTTTATACATGGCTTCCCTGTGGCTCAGACAGGAAAGAATCTGCCTGCAATGCGAAAGACCCAGGTTCGATTCCTGGGTCAGTAAGATACCCTGAAGAAGGAAATGGCACCCCACTCCAATATTCTTGTCTGGAGAATCCCATGAACAGAGGAACCTGGCAGACTACAGTCCGTGGGGTTGCAAAGAGTCAAACATGACTGAGCAACTGACACTTTGATTTTTTCAATTTCTACACCCCTAATGTGCCCAAGAAGTGATGCTTTTGAAGTGTGGTGTTGAGAAGACTCTTGAGAGTCCCTTGGACTGCAAGAAGATCAAACCAGTCAATTCTAAAGGTAATGAGTCCTGAATATGCGTTGGAAGGACTGATGCTGAAGCTGAAGCTCCAGTACTTTGGCCACCTGATGTGAAGAACTGATTCATTGGAAAAGACTGTGATGCTGGGAATGATCGAAGGCAGGAGGAGAGAGGGATGATAGAGGATGAGATTGGTTGGATGGCATCACTGACTTGATGGACATCACTTTGAGCAAGCTCTGGGAGTTGTTGATGGACAGGGGAGCCTGGTGTGCTGCAGTCCATGGGGTTACAAAAAGTTGGAAATGACTGAACAACTAAACTGAACTGATAACCATAGATTAGTTTATCAATTTTTCAACAATGCATAAGAGAGTTTACCCTTCTCTCTGTAGAGTTTTGTTTGTTCTTTTCATCTCTCCTAATTGATGGGCTAAAGTTGAATTCTCAAGCGTGAAATTAGAATTTGCCATTTCTTCAAGTAGCACCTTTTTAAAGGAATGATGTTTGGCAATCTGGGAGTGAGGTGTGTTCTTTTTTTGCTGTTGGGTTAAATGGGATTGTCATTGCCCTTTGAGTAAGAATGGGCTAGGGTATGAGAGAGAATGTTGTGGGGTTTTTGTTGTTGTTGCTTTTAAAATCATAAGTTTGTGATAATATATTTTATTCTTACCTAATACTGTAAGACTCTTCCTTGCCTCTCCTCTGTATTTCCTTCTCTGATAGTGAGACTTCTACTTCCACCAGTATCATTATATTTGCTAATTTGTTCAGTCACCCAGTATACATATAGTAGTTTCAGAATTGCTGTTTTCATACTGCTTTACTGTAAAGCCCACTAAGAGTTTAAGATTTGTTCATAAGTTTTATGTTGTCTTTAGGTGAAGGATGGTTACAGTACTTAGATTATTTATTGAAAATTTTCTTTGTTATTTTCTTCAAGTGTAGTTCAGTATGTTAATTTTTGTTTGTATTCCTTTTAGGGTTTTTTTTACCTTGTCCCTTTAAAAAAAATTTTTTTTACCTTCAAATATTTAAACTATTGACATGGTTCCAAAAATCAAAACTCTACATAGAATGTGCTTAGAGAATAATTGAGTTAGGAAATGACAACCCACTCCAGTATTCTTGCCTGGAAAATCCCATGGACAGAGGAGCCTGGCAGGCTGCAGTCTGTGGGGTTGCAAAGAGTTGGGACATGACTGAGTATCTAAACACAGAGAAGTAGTAACTCCCTGTCCCTTCTCCTACCAGCCTCTTCCTCCTCCCACCTCATAACTAACCAGGTAGTTTTTTTGTCATACTTTGTTTTTCTTTCATGTGTCTTTTTTTTCTTCTTTGCTGCACAGAAGTTAGCACTCTATATCTTGTGCTGTGTATGAATAAATAATGTGTATGTATAGATGTATGTGTACATTTTTCTTTGTTTTATTAACTGCAGTTCAGTCTCTCAGTCATGTCCGACTGTGATCCCGTGGACTGCAGCACGCCAGGCTTCCCTGTCCACCAGCTCCCGGACCTTGCTCAAACTCATGTCCATTGAGTCGGTGATGCCATCTAACCATCTCATCCTCTGTCATAGATGAGATTTATTAACTTAGCAATATGTATATATATCCTGGAAATCATGTCAGCTCATAAAAATCCTTACTGTTTTTCACAACACTGTTTTCCATGGTTACAGTTATAATCAGTGCATGGGCCTTTTTAATTATCAGGGTTTCTTAACCTTGACACTGCTGACATTCTTTGTTATGAGGGGCTGCTCTGTATGTTATAGAATGTTTAACAGAATCCCTGACCTCTACCAGTTAAATGCCAGTAGCACCTCGCTAGGCAAGACAATCAAAAATGTCTCCAGCCACTGCCACATGTCCTGTAAGGGCAAAATTGCCTCCCTTTTGAGAACCTTGGATAAAGATAATTTTATTTCTTGGGGATGGTCTTGCTCCCTGTCTCCTGTACAGTGTTGCTAACCTCCGTCCATAGTTCATCAGGCATTCTATCAGATCTAGTCCCTTAAATTTATTTCTCACTTCCACTGTGTAATGATAAGGGATGTGATTTAGGTTATATCTGAACAGTCTAGTGGCTTTCCCTAGTTTATTCAATTTAACTATAATTTGGCAGTAAGGAGTTATGATCTGAGCCATAGTCAGCTCTCAGTCTTTCTTTTGCTGACTGTATAGAGCTTCTCTATCTTTGGCTGCAAAGAGTATAATCAACCTGATTTCAGTGTTGACCATTTGGTGATGTCCATGTGTAGAGTCTTCTCTCATGTTTTTGGAAGAGGGTGTTTGCTATGACCAGTGCATTCTCGGCAAAACTCTATTAGCCTTTGACCTGCAAGACCAAATTTGCCTGGTGTTACTCCAGGTATTTCTTGACTTCCTACTTTTGCACAATGAAAAGGACATGTTTTGGGGGTGTTAGTTCTTGAAAATCTTCATAGAACCATTCAGCTTTAGCTTCTTCAGCATTACTGGTCAGGGCATAGACTTGGATTGCTGTGACATTGAATGGTTTGCCTTGGAAACGAACAGAGCTCATTCTGTTGTTTTTGAGATTGCATCCAAGTACTGCGTTTCAGACTCATTGACTATGATGGCTACTCCATTTCTTCTAAGGGATTCTTGCCCACAGTAGTAGATATAATGGTCATGAGTTAAATTCACCCATTCCAGTCCATTTTAGTTCACTGATTCCTGAAATGTCAGTATTCACTCTTGTCATCTCCTGTTTGACCACTTCCAATTTGCCGTGACTCATGAACCTAACATTCCAGGTTCCTATGCAGTATTGCTCTTTACAGCATGGTACCTTGCTTCCATCACCAGTTACATCCACAACTGGGTGTTGTTTTTGCTTTGGCTCTGTTTCTTCATTCATTTTGGAGTTATTTCTTCACTGATACCTGGCAGCATGTTGGGCACCTACCGACCTGAGGAGTTTATTTTTCAGTGTCCTATCTTTTTGCCTTTTCATACTGTTCATGGGGTTCTCAAGGCAAGAATACTGAAGTGGTTTGCCATTCCCTTCTCCTGTGGACCGCATTTTATTAGAACTTTCCACTATGAC